>BPLS01027660.1:21964-78648 GCA_019656275.1 Rhododendron kiyosumense
ACAAAAGTCTTCATAGTGTAGCCTTTTCCCCCTTTGGATCTGATTGCCAGCTCTCCTGCATTAAATCTGATTGTGGTGATGCAACGTGAGAACCATTTGCTGCTGATGTTGTATAGTCTTGTTGTTTCTTGTATTGTTGTTCAGGGGGATGTCCGTTGTTTTTGTAGTTGCCGTGTTTTTGATGAAATGAAATTACTTACAAAAAAAAAAAAAAAACATAAGAACCATATACTGCTGTGCTTAATTTCATCAGAGAGTGCTGCAGCTGCTGCTGTATTGTTCAGTCTTATCATTTTGCTCCAGCAGAGACTAGTTTTAGTTTTCTGACAGAACAGTTTTGAATTTCTCATGATGCAGACTTTAGAGTAAGAGTTAGATGTTCACGTTGGTTCTCTTCTTCAGCAACGTGCTGCTTTGTCAATGGAGAATGGTAAATTAAAGCAGCAGATGGCCAGACTTAAGAAGGAAAAAGTAATTGTGGATGGTAAGTTATGTTTGTCCCCTCCTGTTGATCATTTCTTGAACAGAGATGGCCATTTTTGTTACCCTAGAGCTTTTCTGGAAGGTCAAAAAGTCACTCCATTCTCTTTGAAATTGCATTTTTTTTTCCAGTTAAAACCATGGAGAAAGCTATGGTACACCTAGGCGTTCCATAAATATGTTACGCAATTTTTTGGTATGTGTTGCGTAATTTTGGTATATGTTACGCATTTTTTGGTTAGTTACGCATGGTTGTACCTTTGGAGTGCATGGTAAGCATAGTTCACATATTTTTCCTGCATGGCACACATATTTGTCGCATACGGTATAATGGTACGCATATTTTTTGGCTCATTAGTTATGCATTTTTATCATATGAGTTACGTTTTTTGGTTAAATAACGTAGAGGGGTGTGTGGTAAACCCCAAAATACTTGCACATTTTTTTGGTATTAGTTACGTCTTTTTTTGGTAATCTATGCTTCTCCTAAAACCATTAGGTAATCATCCCCAAAGTTTTGAAGTTCCAAGATGCAAAGAATGAAACACTAGGTAGAAAAAATAGCAATAGCTAAGTTATCAATCGTGGTAGGAGTGTAAAGTAACATAGAAGTACAATTCTTGCCCAATTGTTTGGAGGGTTTTGGCCCGGGATAAATACTGAAAGATGAAGGCAATGAGACTCTTATATTTTACTCGTACTTACGATGTAAGGTGCTTCTTTTGGAATAGAAAATCTGTTTGAAACCAATATAATTGAATGGAGACAAAAGTACTCAAAATATATGATCACTGCCATCTTTCTGCATTTAACAGGTCTATAAGTACCTTCTCGATCTCTTTAGGTTCACCTTTCTAGTTATGGTTGATATATTTTTCTACAGGTCGGTATCAGCCTCTGAAGAAAGAACTAGAGAGGTTGAAAATTCGTGTAGCTTATTCCTCCAGTGGAGACGTTGAAAAAGATTTCAGGTCAAGCTCTGCAGCAGAGGGAGTTAGCTTAGATGCTGCTTGGCAGATGCTGGACATAGGAAAACTTAACCTTAACCCAAGAAACTGATGTCTTTTGGAACATATGCATCTTTGCTCCGGGGACGTTATAGAAAAGCAGAAACCACGGTGAAGCTGATCAGGTTTGGCCCCCGAATTCTGCACTTGTTATCGTCCGGTGATCTCATCTTTTAGGAGTTAATATACATCGAGTAGACGTGACTCTTCTCTTTTCTTTCCTTCTTCCTCCCTTTCTGCTACTGTAAGGTTTCTTTTCCAGTAAAGATAAGGCATGGGGTGAATTTAAGCATTTGCTGCAATTCCCTTGAAAGGATATATCCCTTCCAAATTTGGTTACCTAGAAAGGAAGGAAGCTTGAGGGCGTTTATCAACGTTTCGTTTCACTAGATTTGACAATGTTAATATCGATGGTCTTCTTAAGAACAAGGGTTTAGGTTGGTTGACGAGAATAGGAATGTGGCTTCGCCTTCCCTTATTACCCTCCTACCGGTTGTATGTGTGTTCTAACTACTGTCCATGTACGATCCATAGTAGATTGTATTTTGTACCTAAAAACAAAACAAAAATGCTAGATCCTATTAGGTTAAAAAGGATGACCAATTTGGCAACAATGGGGGCATATGATCAACCCATTCTCATTACACTCGGGGCAATCTTCGGACGACGCAGCAGCATCCCCGGAAACCACCTTATGGCTCCCATTGCAGTTGGAACACACCGCAAACCGGAATCCGTTGCACGGGCCTTCGGACCAGTCTACCGGGACACCCTCGAAGAGCGAGCTTCCCTTGCTCATACACAGTGCCGGTCCCGACTTTTGGGTTGCCCTAGCTCAACTTTATGCGTTGTTGTCCACTTATAATTTAAGTCATACAAAAAAAAAAAATTTACGAGGGCCAAAAAAATCAAAATTAGATTGTTATTTAGATTGAATAACATAAAAAAAAATCAACATCAAAATGTAAATCCCGAATATAGTGTTTATGATTACCACGATCTGATTTAAAGAAAATAAAATTTTCTTACATTTTTTGAAGCAAAATTTTCAATTGAATTATCATACTTTATTTATCTAAGAACTCGGGACCCGTTTTGCTAACTTTTGATTTTTGGACTTTTTAGTTGATATATATATAAAGAGAATGACCTGTTTCAAAAAGCGTAACTCTTTATAATTTCAATTGAGATTACAGCTAATTTCTTTAATCTCTCTTGCGAAATGGTAGTTTGAAGGTAAAAATAAAAATCGTGTTAGCTCATTTGATTTGTTCTGCCCGGAGGACATCTTTCTTCGAAATCTAACAGGGGATCTCTATTTTCTTCCAATTCCAACAGAGGATCTCTGTTTTCTTCGATTTTACAGGCTTTAAACGGATGATTTTCTTCTTCTTCCTTGATGTTTTCGGGATTAGTTTCCCTCATTCTGGCTCTTCTCTCAGCTTCTTGGGCCTTAACCTGCATCACTTCCTGCTCAAATGCCGCGAGGAGGTTCGGATCGCAAAGGCTGCAGGAATCAAGTCCGGCCTTCTGAAATTTTCGACATTAATTCTTGGAATCCCCATTCCGTAATTCCTCGAATTCTGACATCTCTATCGGAACAACACTTGGGTTTTTCGCCTCCCTTCCGTGTCGGTGTCGGTTTCGGCTTTCGAATTGGATTTCGTGGGAAAGTAATTCTCCAAGAATCCATCTGATGCATAAACTTGAAGAACTCGGTCTGGTTTTAAGTACCCAATCGGCTTAATGGTCTTCAATTTCTTCAGTAGCTTCCCCTTCATTGTCTTTATCTCGCTTTTGTTGACAAAATCTGACGTGGGTATGCGAGGGACTAGGGAGGTTTAGAGAAGGAAATCTTGATCCAAAATAGGGAAAAAAAAACAGGAAAAAAAAAGAGAGAAGGAAAGCTTTGGTTTTGAGTTGGGTTTATAATTGGATAGGGAATTGTCCCTCTTCAGAGAGAGAGAGAGAGAGAGCGCTTAACGGCTAGAAGGTTTTTGTGTGAGTTTAAAATTTGAAGATGATTTGGTGGGAGGCGGTGCATTGAGAGGTGTGGACTGTGGAGCACAATGGGGGAGTTTAAATCTGCTGCTTTTGAGTCTACTGTAGAATTTATGTTTATTGACCGTGGGCCGTTCGTGGACTGGATCAGGTCTTTCAATAATAGACAAAGTGAGGAAGGGTGTGTGGACTGTGGGCAACGGTCATAATTCGGAATCATTAAAAACAAAAATTTGAAAAGACAATACCTCAAATTTACAGCTCCTCGTGGACCTCGTCATCATGGCATGTCTCGGTCAATTTTTTTTTTTTTTTTCGGTCAAACGGAATTTACATGTCTGGGTCATGGTGTTGCAAAGATGGGCCTTGGATACGAAGGTTGCGGTATAAATCCTTATTTGGTGTGCTACACAAAATACTCCGGAAAATTTTAAGTCGGTCCTGTTTTTAGAGTTTTATACCTTGCAGTTGCAGACCCTTTTTTTTTATAAAACTCTCTATGTTGAATTATTTTTTGCTTTAGCGAATTTTTTTAAATGGTTTTGGACATAGTATTTTTTAAAATTTTTTTCACTCCTCTCGTTAAAATGAATAAATAATCTAAAAAATCGTCTCAAAACTAAACAAAGGAAAAAAAATTAAACAAGAACAAAAAAATAATGATAATTTGTGATTTAGTTATGTTGGTAAAAATTTCAATTAGTATCTTCATTTATATGTTATACAATTATACATTAACTGTATGTGTTTACATGTGTACAAGAGAGGAAAGATAATAAAAAAATGATATAAGAAGGGTAATATGGTTTTTGTACATTTATGATCAACAGATGCAACGGTACAGTTTAGTACATAAAAAATTACATGGGATCATGTGGTAGTTTTTAACAGACAATGGGTCAATTCACACCAAGCTCGAGCTATAGGGGTCATCAAGTGTAATTTATCTAGCGGGCTCCGTTAATGAGACCTAACGGAAGTTATCTTTTGTACTTAGTTGACACAAAATTGAAACTACAAGATTAAAATTGAGTCAATTGAAAGAGTACTAGGGATCAAAGTAGCCTAAAGATCAAACTACAAGGACCAATTAAGTAATTTGCCCTTCAATCGACCACTACCACCGTCACTCTAGAGATAGAATAGGCATTATGATTTTATTAGTCGCTTAAAAATCATCCATCCCTTCGTCTCAATTTATTTGTTCATTTTGGGGGAATCCGATTTGTTAGAGCATCAACACCGGTGTTTGCCACTCTCATTTTTTTGGCTAATGAATAGTATCATTTCGCCAAAAAATGGCACGGGTACTGCACCCATGTGTGTCATTTTGTCATTCTCATTTGTGTCCCTCTCTCAATAAAAAATGACCACTTTTCCATATATTTTTCTCAAATTTGACAAATAAAATGGCATTTTGCCATATTTGAAAAACTTTTAAGTTTGTGGGTGTGAAGTGGTAGTTGCCATTTGTCTTGCTATTTTTGAGAAATGGCAACAAAAATTCTCAAAAATGCGTTGATAGCTATCAGGTAGCAAGTCTCTGCTTTTTCCCGTTTTCTCAAAAAGTCTCTGCTTTTACATTACACATACACAAGCAAATCGACAAACAAAAGCGTGGTATGTGATAGCTCCAAACGCGTGCTTCAGATTCGAAGGGATGATGGCGAGGGACGATACGTCGTCGTACACTGGTTGCTCTAACAGAAAGCACCGAATGTGTTTTTAACGCAAGATGCGCAACAACAATGCTACCGTACGTACATTACTACCGATCATTCCTCTTTCACTAATGCGTCGGCCTCACACATTTATACTTTAACCAGAAAAAGGGCAAAAGCAAAAGAAGTGTGAAAAGCACACAAAGTATGATAACCCTCTCTACTTTTTCGCTAGTGGTTGTGCCCACGAAATGCGTGTGCAACTCGAATTGAAGGCATGGAGAAACTATTGATTTAAACTCTGGAGGGAAAGAATTCCATGGTAGTAGGAGTAGTTTTTAATTGTTGTTGACTGGGTAGATCAAACCTGGGCTCACACATGGAATTGAGAAACAAGGATCCAAAAACTAATTTAAAAAAATGCAAAGTTCAAAATGGTTTCATCAGTTAAGAAATGGATTTCATTTGTGGTAGTTATAAATGGTTGGCATGGGAAACTGCCATTGTTCTTCATTTCACCAAGAGAGAGAGAGGGCAAACCTTCAATTGTCACAAACACACACGCTCAAAGAGAGAGAGCGCGCACAGTAACGAATGCAAGATTTTAAAGTTGATTGAGCGTACACTACAATGACTGTTTTGTTTGGATTAGAGTTTGAAATTTTTTTTGAAAAATAGTAGGAGTAATAAGTGAAGAGAGATAGAGAGAAATGTTAAAAGTAGGGAGAATCAAATTTTTTGAAAAGTTGATTGGGTTTGGTCTGAGGTAGAATATCCAACAGAAAACATCAATTACAAATATACTAGAAATTTCGTCTCTGTTTTCAAAAGTATGAAACGAAATTAGGTGCAAAATGGCCCGGATTTCCGAGATTTTTTTTTTCTGTACTCTGCATAGCTTTGTTGAAAACGATCTTCTTTTGAGTTAGAATGGTTCTTCTGATGCACTTCAGATTGAATTGTGGGGATCCGTTTATTTTTATTTGTTTTTAAGCGGACATATAATGGGGTTAGTGTGTGTTATATGGAAATAATTTATTTTTTGTCTTTATTCAAAAAAATTCGCATTTTTTAATTTTGTGTCAAATTTTTTTAATTTATTGATTCATTTTGACGAGAGAAATCGGAAAAGTATAAAATTTCGAATGAAACTCATACTTTTTTTGAATAAAGACAAAAATAACAAAAAATTATCAGTTTTGATCAAATTTTTTACTTATCCGATTCCTTTTGTTGAGACAAATCAATAAGCCACAAAATTTAACACAAAATAAATAAATGCAAAAAGAAAATTAAATAAAAACCAAAAAATTACTACTAACTTTTCAATCCAAACCTACCCAAAGTAGAAGATCAAGAGGGTTGACTCGGTTGCCATTAAAAAAAAGGAGGGTTGACTCGGTTAAAAAATGAGAGTAATTGACTCGGTGGAGAGTTTGTACAGAGGAGAGATAGATGCGTTTTATATGGCTCAAAAAGTAAATTGAGACGGAGAAAAATTAAGGGAACAATTTAAGGGCAATTTTGTAATTTGATTTGAAAAGCAAAACACGTCAGTGGAATAAGAAATTTTGTACTGACACCCACAGAAAAGGCTAACGTAAGCCTGCACTAAATAGGTGCCACCGTGGGCTGTTTAGCATTTGCCCTTTTTTTTTCATCCTTCGATATCATTTTGGCATTATCCTCTAGGCATTTAGTTGGATTGTGAACGTGGACTTGGGTGAAGACGTGAAGTGGTGAGTCATGGACATTTTTGTCCTTGGGTGGTTATTGTTTCTAACAGTTGTTTTCAGTTTCTTTAGGGTTAATTTTGGGAGGCACAAAAGTATACACACTCTCAATTTTGGAGGGCACCAAAATGGTGCTCCCCCTTATATATTACGCCATAGATGAGTATTTTATCTGTTTTGTTTATATTCAAATTTTTTCTTATTTGTTCCCAAACCCATCTTGTTCAAATGGTGTTAGCCATTGTGGGAAAGTGGCCTCCCTAGTGGAGGCGGAGGTTCAAGTCCCACGAGAGGCACCTATGGAGTTTAGGGTATTCTGTTTTACCAAAAAAAAAAAACTTATTTGCAGTTGTTAGTTTTTTGTTAAAATTTTTGTGAATTATTTGTTCGTCCCGAAAAGAGGAATTGAAAAAGTAAAAACTTATAACTTTTAGAAAGATCCAAAAAAACCCATTTTTTTGGAAAGATCCAAAATGTATGACTTTTAGCCCAAAAAGCTGAGCTACAAGTGCCAAATATTTTTTGATATCTTCAAAAAATTTGGATAAAAAAAAGTCATAACTTTTAAATTTTTCGTTTTTTCTCATCGAGATGAATCAACAATTCAAAAAAATTTAATACAAAACTAACAAATGTAGAAATTAGGCCGGCCCATAGTACAATCTTTCATTATTATTCTATAGCCTCCGACATGGAGCTTACATTTGGGTCAAGGATGAGTTATAAATTTCTTGTTGCTTTTCATACCTACCTAGTCAAAACTGGGCTACTACATTCACAATTTATTACTAGTACTGCGTAGTAGTCGAAACGCGCTCATACGTCTACTACAGCTCTCTCTCTCTCTCTCTGACCTTTTCCTTTAATGGAAAGCCCCATCCCTCTTTGTCTTTGACCACCTTGTGCGCGTTTTCATTCAAGTACTACTATAGTTAATTAGTATAAATACCAAGGCTACATATATATATGTCTATCTCAGCATTTGAAGCTCCTCAACTTTTCTCCTCTCATCTTCTTGAGCAATCCAAATTGTTACTCCTATCTTCTTCCTTAATTCAGGTACCTGCCCTCTCTCTCTCTCTCTCTCTCTCTCTCTCTCTCTCTCTCTCATTTAGTAGTAGTAAAATACTGCAGTTTGGCTAGTAATCTCTCTCCTGTCATCTTCTTGAGCAATCCAAATTGTTATTTTTTTTTTTCACGATAATGTACATAACTGGGTGGCATTCAACTGCGTTTTTACTATCCTGTTTGTTTGGGCTTGCAAAAATGGCTAATGTTTTTGTGAAAAAAAACCTGATGTTCGTTAACCCACGTGTTTCGCATAGCAAAATAAAACAAACCCGTTTAGCTAGTCCAAACAGTATTATGTCCGAAAAAATCGCCCAAAGGCCAAGCTGCAAGCACAAACAAGCTGGAAAAAAAAAAAAAACAAACAAACAAAGAAGCTAAAAAAAAAAAAAGAAAACCAGGAAAAAAGCTTTCCAAAATAGTGTTACTCCTATTTACGGATTATAGATTTTAGGGCTTTTTTTTTAAATTTTATTTTTCTCGGCATTTTCAATTTTCAAATAGAAGAACCGACACAAACATGGTGTACTACTAATTGTGAGCTAGCTTATGAATGAATGCAGAGATATAGCAAGCAAAGCATCTGTGTAGTTACTAAGGAGAATGTGGAAGCTAAAGATTGCTGAAGGCAAGGGACCATATTTGTTTAGCACCAACAATTACGTTGGTAGACAAATTTGGGAATTCGATCCTGATGCAGGGACATCGGAAGAGCGCGAAGCAATTGAACAAGCTCGACAGGAGTACAAGGACAACTTTAAAAAGGATCGAACCCGAGCCCTACCCTGTGCTGATCTTTTAATGCGGATGCAGGTAACTATAACAAATTCCAACTTGTATTTGACTTTTTTTTAATCAATATATAAGTTGGGCAAAGTCTAATTTGACCCCTATGGTTTGGGTCATATGTGGATACATCCATTATGGTTAAAAAATGTGCACATAACACCTTGTGGCAAGAGGGTTTTTTCCTTTTATATAATTTTTTTTTTCAAAATTCAAAATTTTATTACTTATATGGATAGAAAACATGATAGCATGGGGTGAGTTTGTGCATTTTACAAATCACAAGATGTTATGTGCACACTTTTGAATCATAAAGGGTGTATCCGCACATGACCCAAACCACGGGGGTCAAAGTGGACTTTGCCCTTGCATTTTTTTGTCCCTAAAAAAAGTGAAAAAAAAATGGATTTCTTGTCTCATAATCTTTAGGATTCTTTTTGTCTTTATTCAATTTATTTATTTTTGCTTTTGCTAGTATTGGGTATAATTTTTTGAGATTATTCATTCATCTATTTGGAGGAATCAGAAAAATAAAAAAACAGATGTACCGAACTCAAAATTTTGTGAATAACGCCAATGATAATCCGAAAGGAACTATTAGGCCAAAACACCGAAGTATTGCATTCACCAATTGTTATTTGGTTACTCATAAATTAAAAAAAAAATACTAAAGTAATGTGTAATAAGCACAAATAAACAACCATTAATTTCCCTTGATAGACCATATATATTAAAAGTAGTGCAAATTGTTTACAGCTGAAAAAGGAAAACAAGAACATCGATTTGAGTATACCAGCAGTGAGATTGGGGGAGACAGAAGAAGTCAAGTATGAAGCCGTGACAACTGCTTTAAAGAAAGCTATTCGATTAAATCGTGCAATCCAGTCGAGTGATGGCCACTGGCCTGCTGAAAATGCCGGTCCCATGTTTTTCACACCTCCCCTAGTAAGCCTGCCGCTCTCTCTCTCTCTCTCTCTCCTGATTTCATGGTATCTGTTGACCCAATTAGGAGTGTTACAAATTTTGTGCAGATAATCATCCTATACATTAGTGGGGCAATCAATACGATTCTAACAGCCGAGCACAAAAAGGAGTTGATTCGCTATATTTATCTTCATCAAGTAAGTTCTATTCCAATGAATCTCTGACTTAGAAAATCCGTGCTAGTACGCCCAATGTGTATCTAAGCTATGGCGGCAACAATGTTTACTATGCAGAACGACGATGGGGGATGGGGATTCTATATAGAAGGCCACAGCGCCATGATCGGTTCGGCACTTAGCTACGTTGCATTGAGATTGCTAGGAGAAGGGCCCGATGATGGAGAAAACGGGGAAATGACCAAAGCCCGGAAGTGGATACTTGACAATGGTGGTGCAACTGGAATTCCTTCATGGGGAAAGACCTATCTTTCAGTATGATTCAACTTTCTTTCGAACTTGATCAAGGAAAATTTGTGGAAATATGTTCTCTCTTCTTAAGATAAAATTGATGGATTGTTTTGAATCTCTCCTTTTCAGGTGCTAGGTGTGTATGAATGGGCAGGCTGCAATCCTTTGCCTCCAGAGTTCTGGCTTTTTCCTTCCTTTTTGCCTTATCATCCAGGTAGCCAAAAGTTGGTTTACTTACTCTTCTTTGAGAAACTAAAAATTCATGAGAGTTGCATTTTCCGATAGTGTGTTTTTACAATAATATTATGTAGCCTGATCTGATCAACCTATACTTTTGTAATTAGCGAAAATGTGGTGCTATTGTCGCACGACTTACATGCCCATGTCGTATTTGTATGGGAAGAAATATCACGGGCCGATCACTGATCTAGTCAAGTCATTGAGACAAGAAATTCACTCCAAGCCATATGAGGAAATCTGCTGGAACAAAGCGCGACATGATTGTTGTAAGGTTGGTAAAATCTATTGTTTATCCTTTCTGTCTAATGATTCACATACAAGTGAGAAAATTACAATTCCGATATGTATATCTGTAATTCAGGAGGATCTCTACTACCCTCATACCTATGTACAAGACTTGCTTTGGGATGGTCTTCATTACTTGAGCGAGCCAATTGTAACCCGTTGGCCCTTCAACAAGATTAGAGAGAGAGCCATGCAAAAAGCGATTAAGTACATGCGTTATGGAGCAGAAAGTAGCAGATATATTACAATAGGATGTGTGGAAAAGGTAATTAAGTAGCCTAAACGAAAGAGAACTTGATCGTGAATCCATTTGAAATACAGTACAAAATGGATGTGAAATTATTCTTGTTGCAGAGCTTGCACATGATGTGTTGCTGGGCAGAGGACCCAAATGGTGATGAGTTCAAGTACCATCTAGCCAGAGTTCCGGATTACTTGTGGCTGGCCGAAGATGGAATGAAAATGCAGGTTAGTTTTTGTTATAACAATCTCAATTTTGGTTTCGTCACTTCATTTACAGATTGTCGCTTAATGTAAGCTCAATGTTCCGTTTAAGGTTAAGTTGTCAATTAATCCGGTGGTTTCATTGCAGAGTTTTGGCAGTCAAATTTGGGATTGCGCTTTAGCAACTCAAGCACTTATTGCCAGCAATATGGTAGATGAATACGGCGATTCACTAAAGAAAGCACATTTTTACATCAAAGAATCACAGGTTCTTTTCTACCCTCTGATGCATCATGCATGTCTGTGTACATACAAACACAAACACAAACACCCAAGTATATATGCATGGATAAGTTTAGCGAAATTTCATTTAGCTTTTTATACTATTACATTGAAGGTCAAAGAAAATCCAGCTGGGGATTTCAAGAGTATGTATCGGCACTTTACTAAAGGATCGTGGACTTTCTCTGATCAAGACCAAGGTTGGGTGGTTTCGGATTGTACAGCAGAATCACTTAAGGTAATCTACATCTGTATTCATCAGCACATATTTGTAGCAATTAAGAAATTCAAGGTTCTCCATAACCAAAAATTTTCTTTTGCGTGCAGTGTCTACTCTTACTTTCTCAAATGCCTTCTGAAATTGCTGGAGAAAAAGCTGATGTCGAGCGATTGTATGATGCTGTGAATGTGTTGCTTTACTTACAGGTACCACATGGTTCATATTATTCATCGCTATTCATAAACTTACTTCACAACTTGGTAATTCATAACTTAACTAACTGAATTATCTAACTTCTTTCTCCACTTAGAGCCCTGAAAGTGGTGGGTTTGCAATATGGGAGCCCCCAGTCCCACAACCATATTTACAGGTAATTTTTTTGGGTTCTACAAACAGTTATTGTCGCACAAGCCTCCTTTTAACACTCATTCTTACTAAAGAAGTTCTAAAACAAGCCATGTCTTTTCTTTCTTTGTTCACTTTTACATAGTGGCACACCGATGAAACAATGCAATGGTATGTCTAATCCTTTTTACAACTTTTTAAACTTCTCAGGATTTGAACCCTTCAGAACTATTTGCTGACATTGTGGTCGAGAAAGAGTAAGAACTTAAACCTTTTATCTTTTATCTTTGTCATATAGTTTATGAACAATGGCTGGTCCATATAACTAACAATATGCTCCTTCTTAGGCATGTTGAGTGCACTGCTTCGATAATCCAAGCTCTTGTGACATTCAAACGCTTGCACCCAGGCCACAGAGAGAAAGAAATAGAAACCTCAGTGGCAAAAGCAATTCATTTTCTAGAAGAGAAACAATGGCCTGATGGTTCTTGGTGAGTTTTAACTGCCTTCTTTTGGACTCGTGTGTGCAAATAGAATTACTTTGGGAACAAATAGGTGAACGACTCAAATATGTACGACCCTGTTGGCAGGTATGGATACTGGGGAATTTGTTTCATCTATGGCACATTTTTCGTTCTTGGGGGGTTGGCTTCAGTAGGAAAGACGTACAACAACAGTGAAGCTGTCCGTAGAGCTGTTAGATTTTTGCTTTCAACACAAAACGAAGAAGGGGGTTGGGGTGAAAGCCTTGAATCATGCCCATCTATGGTAACTCCAACACTTATGTTTATTATGGATCTGATGATATCCTTGGCTCTAATGTAAAGCGAAAATAAAATATCTACGTATTCTTTTTTATTCTTTAGTGACCAATGATATGGTGCACGATTCTCGATAAAATTTTCTCACTCATGTTTAATGTTTATATCAAACAGAAATACCAACCGTTGGAAGGGAATCGAACGAATCTGGTACAAACATCATGGGCTATGCTGGGACTTCTTTATGGCGGACAAGTTAGTCTCTCAACATCTTAAGTTTTGAATTGCTTGTTCACACGTCGTAAGAAAATAAGTTCCAGATCAGAAGTATTGCGAGTATTTTGCATCTTCTTTATTACTAATATCTTTATATTTCCAGGCTCAAAGAGATTTGACACCATTACATAAAGCAGCGAAGATTTTAATAAACGCGCAAATGGCCGATGGTGATTTCCCTCAACAGGTAGTTACACACTTTTGCATGCCAAGATAGAATGAGAATACGATACCAGAGTTTGTGTTATGCAAAACTTCTTATCTCATCTTTTCTTTTCTTTTGTTTTTTGTGTTCAGGAAATTACCGGTGTCTACATGAAGAACTGCATGCTACATTATGCACAATACAGGAATATATTCCCAATGTGGGCGCTCGGAGAATATCGGAAACGTGCTTGGCCATCTTCCTAGAAGGTATAAAAACTCAGGCTTGAAGACTGAGGTTCCGCGAATGAAAGCATAGTTCACCACTAACACACGGCGGATTCAAGAATTCTTTGATCCATATATCTAATGTGTTACACTGAGGAAGTTCTATGTTACTTAAGGAAGTCCTCCGTATTCTTTTTCTGTATACTCATTTTGTATGTAAAATTTCATTGCAGAACGGAATAGGGGATTCCCCATTCCGCTAAGGTTCTTAATTTTTAAGTATTTATTTCTCGTTCTACGAGACAGATTATTCTCTCATATTACATAACCTTTAGGCCCCGTTTGATAAAAGTTGTGGGGGATGGGATTGGATTATGAAGGTGATGGATTTCCTAGTTTCACAAAGTTGGTGTGGATTGCTAATTCGGTGGGATTACGAATCCCCCAAAATGGGGGGATTAGGGATACCTTGGGGAGATGGTATTGATAATCTAGTCCCAACCCCTTTTCATTACCAATCACTTCTATCAATCCAATCTCATTTCAAATAAACATTCTCATTACCAATCTCAATCATAATCCTATTTCCTTACAAATCCCACCCATCTATCACTGTTATCAAAAGGGACCTTAATTCAAAAAATAAGTACTTGTTTCCCTTAGCGAAATGGGGGTCCAGTATATATACCATTTTATGAGTAGTCTGTGGTTTGTGCCCTTCCTCGCGATAAGTTTTTTTTGCTTCCAGTTCACCCGAAAACAGTCATCAAAAAACAAAAAACAATGTGCTTCTAGAGCTAATTTACTGAAATCGACATCATCAGGAACGAAAAAATTGAGAGCTAAGTGAATGTTTAATATGTTAGAAAATATGCGTTTACTTTTTGTGATGAACTAATAAAATTAAAATGCAATAAAATCAGAACTCAAAACCTGAAAAATCGATGGAATCAAAGTGGTGATCAACTTAATAAGACAGATTCATCTCCGTTATGGTGCTTACGGTTTACATAGACGTCTATCTCCCCAAAAGCAGCACTAAATTCGATGGGTCTGTCAGCAAACTTGTATTTTTACTCTCTCAAATGATAAAACTCCGACTCAATGAAAATATTAGAACATCAACCTTTTTGAATCGACTAAGATTGAACGAGGGACATAATATTCTTAGACCAACCGGTGACTTCTGAGAATGAGGGACACAATATTTGTAGACCAACCGGTGATTATTTTGTATAGTCACCAAGGAAGAAGAGACACATTTGTTCATAAAGGAAGGATCTGTCTACGGTGAACATGTGCCACCGAAAATACACGACTCTAAATAGCGTCATGCACATTCACACCCTAACTATGATACGCTGCTGCACTTTGTCAATTTAACAACACCACTATTTTGTAAAATTGCAAGTGCGTCCCTCATGTTATGAAGTTCTCATTGCTGACAAATGGGAAATTTGTCTGAAAGAAGCACAAAAAATGCTTCTCGTCAACAAGCTCTTCAAAAAACAGAACAAACTACACTTCCTTTTCAAAAACCAACGAAAAAACGAAACCTACATTCTTTCACCTATTCAGTTGTTGCGACTTTTGATACACCATTGACCAATAAAATCCATTTCCGCCAGGAGGTGAGATATTAGGTTTTGTTTCTACTAAACAAAAAGTTGTAAGACCATAATTGTTTTAGTTGTCTTTATTCAATTTTTTTTTTTGCGTTGGTTAATTTTGCGTCAAACTTTTATGTATTATTAGTTCTACTCAACGAGATAAATCAAAAAAATAAAAAATTATGACTTTTACACAAACATTTTGGAAAATATCTAAGAATAACCCAAAAAGTTAGTTTCTTGGATTTTCCTTGGATGTTTCCAAAAATACTTGTAAACGTCATAATTTTTTACTTTTCTTATTCCTTTCGTAGAGAGGAACCAATAATACATAAAAGATTGACGCAAAACTTATAAACGCGAAAATTTTAAACAGGGACAAAATAAAAAAGTTGTAGACCTTTGGTTAGCGGAAATGGGGTGCCACGTATGAACTAATACTATGCTCTTCACAACAATTTTTGGGTGGATTGATTGTTACGCAATTGACCAAAGTTTGATTCTGTGGGCTCCCCGTACCGGCGGGCGCCCAGAAAGAAGAGTCGCCACCCGGATTTTTGAGATGGATGATCCGAGAAACTGAGAGCTTGATTTGAAAAGAAAGGCTTTGATCTAGCGACAATGTTGAGATTTTAGGTTCGGGAGCCATGTTACGAACGGAGAAGGTTTTGTTGGAAAAGCATCCCACTCGCCCGGTAAAAACCGGTCTCTACTTAACATTTTAAATGGGGGATTTAATATCATTTGAGAAACTTAACTTTGATTAAAACATGTACGGGAAAGGGACATGAGATTTAATGACGTGCTTGTGGTGCAAACTGTACAGTATGAAATGATGAGTAATGTACAAAAAATGAAACAACAGCATCACAGCAGTCTGCCAATATCAAATGAAATGCCGCGCGACGAACCGGATTCATCGCACGGTGTATCTAAAACGCCGTGCGGTTCATCTGTCTATGCATTCCAGAATCACATGACAAAACAAACCACAGATCTACAAAATAGTTTTTTTTTTTTTTTTTTCCGAATCTCTGGAAAAAAATGATTTACGAGATTATTTTGTTTATCTTATCATGTAAAGTAATGTTAAGAGTCTTTTTAAAGTATTAAAAGATTTAATAAAATAAAAAAATGACTCTTTACATAAAACTTGATTCTGGAATGTACCCGCACAAAGAAGTAATAAACAGACTAAACTAAATAACATAAGAAAGAATGTGTAAAAGAAATAAAATATCGCATGGCGTAATACACTACGTCGTGCGGAGTTGTAAAATGCCGCACGATGTAGCGTATCCGGTACAAGGACTATTTTTTTGTGCTTTTTGAATATAAGCCCATTTGAGACCCAAACTCAGTATAGAAAGACTGAGAAGGGCCTCGATTGGCTCTCCTCAAAGCTAAACATAGTTTAACCCAAGGAATATGTTTATACCTTTGGATCAAAGTTTGGATGTACTTAAAGATGGAGGAATGAAAGTTGATTTGGACTTGAAAACTCCTTTGATTGAAGCTTGAATGTACTTAAAAATGGAGAGTGAATGCTGATTTGGATTGAGTTTTGAGAGACTTGTGAGCAAATGAGTGTAGAGAGAGAGATGTATATTGTAATGGGTGTAAGAAGTTGTAGATAGAGAATCAAGAGAGAGAGAGGTCTTTTTAGAGAGAGAGAGAGTGGGAGTCTAGAAAATGGCAGAGTAACTTTATTTGGAGTTGAAAGGGTGCTTCTCAATTATAGGCAAGAGAGCCAAAGATGAGCACTACAAAAAGGGGACTTGGCTTCTGGGCCGGATAGTTACACCTGCAGGCGTGGCCGACAACTTTCAGCTACTGTCAGAACTTTTCTCCGGAACGCCGCGGGACATAAGGAGAAATGTCGTGCTGTATATTAAAATCTCGTGCGGTGGAGTGATTTTTTTGAAATTTCTTGAAATGCCGTACTGCGTTTCTGAAATGCCGCGCGACGTTTTGAAACTCCGTGCGGTATTGTGAGACAGTACAGCACACCAAATTTCGCGGGGGCGCCCCGGACACTCCCGAACTCGAATTTGGGCGTTTTTCGAAACGTTGGAAAGCTTGTCGAGTCCTTTTTCTAACCCAATTGGTTTTACTCAAAGAAGTTTTATACACTAAAATGTGTGCCCATTTTACCATCAGTGTGTCATGGAAAAAGTTGTTTTTTACCAAACAAACGCATTTTTCTCTTTGCCATTGAACATGGGGCCACCCTACGTGTTTGGGAAGGATTTTTCTTGAGGTTTAGAGGAGTAGCGAAAGAGCAACAATCCAAGCCTTGAAGGTATATTATTTCCTTGTTTCATCATCGGGGAATTTAAAGATTATTCGGAGGCCCAAATTGGGGTGTTTACAGTAGTCCCTCTTTGATGGAACTCAGATATCACTGTCAGATTTGAGTGACGTCAAAGAATAGACAACCCAATCTATCGCTTCAAAGTCCTTAAGTTAAATGCAAGAATGCAATAAATGTGGTTGCACTCATGGAGCTGCCTACGTACCCCGATGTAGGGATCAGACCAACGTAGTTCAATTGGGATAATGCATGAAAAATGAATGCTTGAGTGCCATGAAATTTCTTGATACGAGTCCCAGGGGGACTAAAATTGAGACGAGTTCTTAGAGGACTAAAATTGAGATGAGTCCTTGGGAGACATGCGACGAGTCCCAGAGGATGAAAATGCACCTTTTGACCAAGGCATGGTCATTTTGACAGATTTTAATGCTTAGATGGCAAAAAGACTTAAATTTTGAAAAGCTTAAATTTTCTTGAATTTGACATGTGTAGGGGATAAAAACAATTGGTGCTCTGGATAACACCAAACTACAACGGCTTCACGTGCCTCTACACCGGAATCCTAGTTCTTCGTCGGAACCCTAATTTGCAAAATAGACAAGGGGTGAGTGCACCTTTGCCTCTTGTGGCAAAGGTCCTCCGATGCCTAAGTTAGTATCACGTACTAATAATGAACCCTAATTATCAGTAGGAAAGAGATAACCAAATATTGTGTAGGGAGGTATTCCCGAACAGGTAAAAGTAGTTGCCGAACACGTGATGTATTAGGGACACGTGACAGGCATGATAAGTCTATCGCTGGGCAGTGCGATGAGCAGCGATGTGGACCAGTGACACGTGAAGTCATTGGTCCAGACAGTCTATTCGGCTGATAAGGACAAAGACATGTGAAGTCATTTGTCCAGATATAACGACATGGACCAGTTGTATGTGAGGTCATTGGTCCAGGAGGACTGTTTGGCAAGGAGGAAGCCGAACAGTGGAAGAAGTTGCCCTAAATCATGTCGTGGCAAGAATGCTCCAGAACGGCAATATTCTGTAAAAGAATGAGATCCCGAGTATATGGGAGCGATGCAAGAGACCCAATGTGCGTGGGGTGTACGGATAATTATGGGAAAGAGTCCCAAAAGGATTGAGAGTCCCATAAAGATTAAGATATTGTACAGATAAAGGAATGAGAATCCACGAGATACTAGGTTTCCTACACGAGGTAGGAATCCTAGGGCAACAGAGATGCTTGGGCAGCAAGCATCCGCAAACCTATAAATACAAGGTAAACCTGGAGGTAAAAGGTTCGCAATATTTGGCCATCTCTTATTGCTTTCCTACTGATAATTAGGGTTGTTGACTAGTACGTGATACTAACTTAGGCATCGGAAGGCCTTTGTCACGAGAGGCAAAGGTGCACTCACTCCTTGTCTGTTTTGCAGATTAGGGTTCCGGTGTAGAGGCACGTGAAGCCGTTGCAGTTTGGTGTTGTTCAGAGCACTAATTGTTTTCATCCCCTGCAATTGGCGCCGTCTGTGGGAAACGAAAGAATTTCGTGAAAAAGATAACCATGATGGAAGAAGATCCAACCACGCCGTTCAATCCAAAGAGCCAATTAAGTGGTGGAGGGGATAAATCTCCACCAGGTGCTCCGAAAAAGCCCACTGGAAGAGAGGACAAAGCAACTACTAGCTCCACGAGAAGGAGCAAGTCCTACCGAAGAGAGGCATCGGTGGACCGTTCAAAAAGTGTCCATAACAGCGAGGATATCCTCAACAAGAAGAGGAAGGAGATTGAGGAGTACGCTCGTTTGATTAAAAGACGAGAGTATGAGATACGAGAGCTACAGTGGGTACGAGATCACCCGGAAGACTCCGGACTTTCACGAAGGAATTCTGGAGAAGATAGGAGGGCTCTGCTAGTCCATAAAGAGCCTCATTCACGAGGAAGAAGGAGCAGGAGCAATAGTCCTACCACGAGATGGTGTGAAGCTTCCCCACGAAGAAGGAGAAGCAGAAGTAAAGACCGCACACTAGAAAGGCGAAGGGCTTCTTCACGAAGAAGAAGGAGCAGAGAACGAAGTTCCTCATCTGAGGAAAAGACGAGGAAGCATCACCGTGACAGGTACGAGAGACCTGATGCTGACTGGGCCAAAGCTACGGCTCACAAGACGATTGAAAAGGAGGAAGGGACAGTGTCCGCACGAGAAGCGGCATGTAAAGCCCTGAGTAACATCGCAGCCTCCCCGTTTGCGAGGAGGCTGCAGGAGGCCAGGTTGCCGAGCAGAGTGAAGAACGGAGCGTTCGTGCTTTATGAGACAAACACGGACCCTGTGGCTCACATACAGCATTACCAGCAGGCCATGTTCATGCACGATGGTGATGATGCCATTCTGTGCAAAATGTTCCCGTCAAGTCTTGGCAAGGTGGCCCTGAGTTGGTTTCATAAATTAGCACCGCGATCCATAAGGGGATGGAGGCAGTTGGCCGAGGAATTCACTGCTCAGTTTTTGACAAGCAGAAAGGCCCCAAAGACATTTGAGAGCCTATCCACCATGAAACATGCGGAAAGCGAGCCGATCAGAGATTACGCAAAGAAGTACTGGGAAACTTTCAATGAGATTGAGAGTTGCAGTGAGGAATATGCCATAGCAACCTTCAAAACTGGTTTGCCTGTTCGGGGAGAGCTGCGCCGCTCATTGAATAAACATCCGGTGGCTACGTTGGCCAAACTGATGGAGCGAATAGAGCAGCACGCCAGAATGGAGGATGACATACTCCGCGAGGACGGCAGGATTGCTGCCGAATAGCCTAAAACGCCTGCCAAGAAGGTGGATAAACCTGAGCCCAAAACGTACAAGGAACGGAAGGAGTACGGGCAGGCTAAGAAGGATCCGTACAAGGAAAAGCAAGCCCCTGATCCCAAGTCCTTCTTTTCTATCACTACTGTTTGGAAGGAGCCAATCTACAAGATTCTTTATCGAATAAAGAATCAGCCGTACTTCAAGTGGCCCCCGAGTCTTGGCGGAGATAAAGACGCTAAACGTGCTACGAATCAGCACTGCAGCTACCACAAGGATTGGGGCCACATGACTGAAGATTGCAAGATGTACAAGAAACACCTCGATGATTTGGTCTCTCGGGGCTATCTCAAGGAGTTTATCCAGGAGGATCCCAAGGAAAAAAGGAAGGCCATGGAACTGGATTACGAGCAGAATCCTAAGGGGGTAATCCATATGATACATGGGCTGGCCGCACCTTATACGAGAAATGAGGTTAGACTGTTGCAAAAACAGTTTAAGCATGATCAGCATATAATGCGATTGGGTAATAAAAGAGGACGAGAGAGTGACATATGCAATGAAAGCATAGCCTTCATAGATGACGGTTTGGGAGAGGTCCAGATACCTCATAACGATGCTTTGGTCATAACCCTACGAATTGGGGAGTATGACATTGAAAGGATCCTAGTGGATTCAAGAAGTTGTACAGAGGTGATGTACTACGACGCGTTCAAGAAGCTGGGTCTGGCCCCGACAGATTTGGAGCAGTCCACAAAGCCATTGATTGGGTTTGGTGCAGGGGCAGTTTGGCCCCTTGGAAAGGTAACACTGCCTGTTCGGGCAGGATCAGTTGTTTTGAGGACGGATTTTCTTGTTGTAGACGTCCCTTCTTCTTATAACGCGATTATAGGAAGAACCTGGTTACATAAAATGAGGGCAGTCTCCTCGACTTACCACCAGATGGTAAAATTCCCGGGATCCAATGGGATCGAAGCAATTAGGGGCAATCTGAAAGCGGCCCAACAATGTCTGATTTCCATCGTTAAGAAGGCCCCGAAGGCCCACCATGTTCATACACTGGAAGTGCCAGATCAACCGACTATCGAGGATGTCGGAAGATGCCCGGCCGATAAGGTAATCGAAGGCTTGGAAAAAATTCAGATCAACGAGGCTGATCCTGAAAGATATTTTTTGATTGGGGAATCACTACCAGCAGAGGAAAAGGCCGAGTCAATACAGTTTCTGAAGGAATATGTCGACGTGTTTGCATGGGTACCAGAAGAAATGCCCGGTGTAGACGCTGACATAATCTGTCACCATCTGAATGTTGACCCTCAGCATAAGCCAGTTATTCAGAGAAAACGTAGGGCGGCCGTACAGCACGTGGATGCTGTTGTTGAAGAGGTTAATTGATTGCTTGAGGCAAAAGCAATACGTGAGGTTCACTACCCTGAGTGGCTGTCCAACACCGTGGTTGTAAAGAAGAAGAATGGGAAGTGGCGTGTCTGTGTGGACTTCACAGACTTAAACAAGGCGTGCCCTAAGGATAGTTTTCCCCTCCCAAGGATAGACCAGTTGGTTGACGCAACAGCTGGCTACGAGTGAATGAGTTTTCTTGATGCGTATCGAGGATACCATCAAATTGCTATGTTTGGGCCCGATCAGGAGAAGACATCTTTCATCACCCCACGGGGTTTGTACTACTACAGTGTCATGCCGTTTGGGCTAAAAAACGCAGGGGCGACATACCAAAGGCTTGCGACTATCATGTTCAGGGAGCTGCTCGGAAAAACTATGGAGGTTTACATAGACGATATGGTGGTGAAAAGCCGAGACAAGCGAGGGCATATTACAGACTTGAGAGAAGTCTTTGAGATCTTGAGGAAGTACAAATTGAAAGTCAACGCCTCGAAATGTGCGTTTGGGGTTGGTTCTGGGAAATTCCTAGGGCACTTGGTCACTATGAGGGGAATTGAGACTAACCCAGATCAGATTGCGGCCTTGCAGAGGTTGCAAAGTCCCAAAACCACGAAAGAGGTCCAGAGACTAACTGGGATGGCTGCAGCACTCAATAGATTTATCAGCAGATCAAGTGACAAGTGTAGGCCATTCTTTCAGTTATTGAAGAAAAGGGAAGGATTTGAATGGGGAGCAGAATGTGAGCAAGCTTTTCAGGACCTGAAGAAGTATCTGGCCGAGCCTCCTCTTCTGTCAACCCCGCAGCCAGGTGAGTCCTTGATTTTGTACTTAGCTGTTTCTGAGCATGCCGTAAGTGCAGTCCTGTTAAGGGATTTGAGAATCGAGCAAATCCCAATATATTATGTAAGCAAGACATTGCTAGACGCAGAAACGAGATATCTGCCTTTAGAGAAACTTGTCCTGGCACTTAGGACAGTAACAAGAAAATTGCCCCACTACTTCCAGAGCCACAGGGTTGTGGTCTATACTGAATTTCCACTAAAGTCGCTGCTACGAAAGGCAGATTTTTCAGAAAGAATCTCAACGTGGTCCGTCGAGTTGAGTCAATACGATATTGATTATCAACCACGAACAATAATTAAAGGCCAAGTGTTGACTGACTTTGTGGCAGAGTTTTCTCCCACGGTAGCTCCCCTGCCTCGTACGAAAAAGGAACAGGAGAGAAGAACAGTGTCCACGAGGGATAAAGTCTCAGCCGAACAGGATGATACGGAATGAAAATTATTCGTTGATGGATCAGCTTGTAACACTGGTTCGGGAATTAGTGTTGTTCTTTTTCCTCCCGGGGAGTTATGATAAAACTGTCTGTTCGGCTAGGATTCAGTGCATCGAATAACGTGGCGGAGTACGAGGCACCCCTAGCTGGATTGAGAAGTGCAAAGACTCTGAAGGCAAAAAGAGTAAGGGTGCATTGTGACTCACAGCTTGTGGTGAATCAGCTGTCCGACGAATATCAGGCCCGGAATGAGAAAATGGCAGCATATGTGGAAGCCGCCAAAGATCTACTTGATACCTTCGAGAGGGTCCATATTGAACAAATAAGTTCTGGACAAAATGCACATGTCGATTCACTGGCATAGCTGGCTGCAGCGGTCCCAACCGAATTCAAGCGAAGAGTTGCAGTTGAGTATTTGACAGAGCCGAGCATTGGGAAAAACGTGGAGTTAATTTTGGAAGTAAACCAAGGTCCAAGTTGGATGGACCCAATCGTGGAGTTTTTACGAGATGAAATACTCCCCATCGATAAAAAGGAGGCTCATAAGGTCAAAACCAAGTCTGCAAGGTTTTGGCTGTCCCTAGAAGGAAAGCTTTACAGAAAGTCCTTCACAGGCCCATATTTACTGTGCGTACACCCCGAGATGGTGCAGAAATTTCTTCAAGAAATACATGAAGGAACATGTGGGAGTCATGCTGGGGGCAGATCCATTGCCCACCGAGCAATTACCCAAGGCTACTGGTGGCCACATATGCAGGAGGATGCAAAGATGTATGTTAAAATTTGTGAGAAGTGTCAGAAATTCTCACCAATGATTCGAACACCAGCCGAGGACTTGGTGCCTTTGACAAGTCCTTGGCCGTTTGCCCAATGGAGAATGGACATCGTGGGGCCATTGCATAAAGCAACTGGGAATCGAAAATTCCTTTTAGTTGCGACAGATTACTTCACCAAGTGGATTGAGGCTGAACCACTGGCCAAAATCACCGAACCCATGGTCGAGAGGTTCGTGTGGAAGAATATCATTACTCGATTTGGGGTTTCCTATTCTTTGATCACCGATAATGGGTCCCAATTTCAAAAGAAATTCAAGGCATTTTGTGCCCAATATGAAATACAGAACTAATATTCAACTCCAGCATACCCTCAGAGTAATGGACAGGCAGAAGCATCTAATAAAACCATTCTTGACGGGATCAAGAAGAGGTTGGATAAGGCCAAGGGGAAGTGGCCCAATGAATTGCCCCTTGTTTTGTGGGCACATAGGACAACACCTAGGAGGTCTATGGGAGAGACCCCCTACTCGTTGGCATACGGTACAGAAGCAGTTATACCTTTAGAAGTGGGCCTTCCAACCAACAGAACAGTGTTGGTTGAAAGTGGGGGCAATGATAGAGCCCTAGAAATTGAGCTCGATCTCGCCGAGGAGAGGAGAGAAAGGGCCCTGGTCCATTTGGCCTCTTATCAGGAACAACTGATGAAGAGCTACAATAAGCATGTTCACCCTCGAGAATTTGGTGTTGGGGACCTTGTACTACAAAAGGTGTTCGGCAACACCAAAGTAGCCAACGAAGGCAAGCTAGGGGCCAACTGGGAAGGCCCGTATCGGGTAACAGAGATTGTGGGCATTGGGGCCTACAGATTAGTTGATCTGGACGGCATCCCAATCCCGAGGCCATGGAATGTTCATAATCTGAGAAAATTCTTTATTTAGAAGAATTTAGTTATAATTTAGATTGCACTACGTGGTTGTATGGGAATTGCGAATAAAATTCCCTTGTTTTCTCTTACTCTACTTATGGATTACTCTATTTTAGTTGCAAGGGGTACGAATAATGCCCCTTGAGTTCAGTCTATGAATAAAGACATTCTTTTCCTCCCAGTACATTCAGCTTTTTGAAAATATTGGTTTCTTAAATATGAAATATGGAATACTGATTTTCTTTTCCTTATTCATATTGGGGAGTATGGGATTGGCACGAACGCCATATACGAATATATCTATGCTTGATAGCTTAAGAACCGCGCACGAACAAACGCTAAAGTATGAGAAACTCGTAAACATATGTACCCCAAGTATGAAAACACTTGGGACGCATACAAAACCCACGCAGCTGTTCGGGTACAGGCACAATCATTCGAGTAAGTGATTGTGCTAAAAAGTATGAGATACTTTAAGTTCAAGAAACTTATATTTAGGTATGAAATACCTCAAAGTACGAGTATACTTAGTCTTGCATACGTAAACATGCAAGAAATCAAGTACGAAAAGATTTGGTTCTGGCATAACGAAATATGTCCAAAGAAGCAAAAGTACGAAACACTTGCATAAAGCTAAAAACGAAAAAGATTACGACACTCAAAGCACGAGGCGTTTTTAAGCAGAAGTACAAGATACCCAAACCACGGCCACGAAGGGTCGAGCAGATGTCTAAAGACAGATATGAAATATCCAAAACGTAGAAGTGGCCACGAAGGGCCGAACAGAAGGAAAGGTCGAAAGTTATGCCACGAAGGGCCAAATACTTGTATCAAACAAAAACGAAGAAATATCCATGATTGGCGCCTCGCAGGGCTGAAAATACTACGGTCACGCAGGACCAGCATGTTGTTCGGAGGAAACGATCATACCTACCAAACTACTTCAATCCAAGTGTTGGATCTCAGGGAGAACATCTACCGCAACCTCCACAGTAGCATTGCCTCCCTCTTCAACGGTAGGCTCATCAACAGCCTCCTGGGCTGATAGCTGTTCGGTCCCAGGCCCCTGTGGTTCCACTTGAGTCTCTTCATCGACATCAGCAAACTCGTCTATCTGCTGGTCTACATCATCAGCGGGGCCATCATCCTGCTCCTAAGTCGCTGCTACACGGCTACTGGGAAGATCATTCTCGACCCACAAAGGAGAGTCGTTTGCAACATCGACCTTGGCCAAGCAGGCCTCCCAGCTGGCAGCCCAAATTTGATCTTGGATGCCCGGCATCTGTTCCACATAGCTGGCAGTTGTGGCATCAAAGCCCTTCTCGTATCCAACTTCGTATCCAGCATCAAAGGCTGCCTTTTTGGTGTTATCAATTTCGGCCAAAGCTTGCTTGAGGTTGTCCTCAGCAGTCTTGAGGTTGCCCTTGGCCTCAGCATAGTCCGCTTTGGCATTGTCTCTTTCTCTCTCGAGCCTCGAGACTGTTCGGAGCAGCCTCGTGTTATCAGTCAGCAGCTTAACCCTTTCTATCTCAGCAACTTGAAACTTTTGTCCCAGAGTCATCATCTTTTGAATGAACTATACAAACAGCGAATATGGGTTAAGGAAATTCCTAATCACCATGACAAGGGGCATCGTTATAAAAAAGAATGTGTTTACCTTGATCCCACTGACGAGACCAGTGGATACAAGCCTGTCTGCTGGGGATGCGGCTTCCTTCTGCATATCGACAGGCAAAGATAGAGCTTGTGCCAAAGCAAGTGCAATCTCTGAGGAGCTGGCACTGTCCCCGACGTGAACGGGGCGATCACCCCTGATAAGTGTGGGGGCCCACGTTTGGGGGAGTACCTGGAGAGGGGGTGATCGTGGTTCGCTGATTTCTGTGTCAGCTGGCATGTCAGAGGAAGATGGGTCCTCAGTCCTTGGGCGTTTGTCCCTGTGGGCATCATCAGCACCAAGGGAACTGTCCCGTTCATGTGTTGATGAGGATGACCTTGTTGACCCCCCTCTGGTGCGACGAGATCGTGGGGGGGAGCACCTGTGGACGCCACTCTAGTGGCAGCACCACGTCCCCTTATTGGGACAGTTAGAAGGGAGCTGAGGTCGAGTGGCTGGCAAGCCATTGTACCTGAGTCAGGAGAAGATCGAAAGTAGCCTGAGGAGGATGATTGGCTGGTGACGCCAAGGGGAATGGGCTGCTCGGTCTGAGGATCAGGTACAACTTGTCTTCTCCTCGACCTCCTGAGCACCACACGAGTTGCAGGAATGCCTACAGGGATGGTCACTTCACCCGGCTGTCCGGCAAGTGTGACTTCGGCTTGCAATCTTGAACTCTGAGGTTGAGGAGCTGTTGAGGTTGAGGCACCGCTCGTGCTCAGGTGGGCTAGCCTTCTGTCTATAAATCCTTTATAGGCGGGATCGTAGCCTAATAAAACGCTGGCATCACGACCCCGGCCAAATGTTGAGGTACCTGGTTCGCCTTTGTACCTCAGAATCCTGTTTATCTCCGCTGTTTGGATGTAGCTAGGTTCAGCCCTAGAACGCTTGTTTGCATTATCCGCTGCACGGTTGAAAGCATAATAAATCTCAAGGACTACAACAAGACGTTAAACAAAAGTTATAAGGAGAGGTGGAAATCAGGAGCATACGTGGGTAGCCCCATATGTGGGGGCAGTGGAAGCCCACCACTTGGCCATCTTCACCTACTGGTTCGAACGCTCCAGTAACGTACAGAAAATCGATCTCGTGATCGCGAGCAGAGTCTGGTAAATTTAGCACGAGACGCTTCTCTGCTTTCCTAACTTTGAAATAGAAGGTATTGTACTCGGGGTTAAGCACGATGCTATACCACCACTGGATGTCCCAGATCCCCAGTTGGGTCCCCAAAATTCTGTTTAGAGCTACAACTCCCATTACTAATCTAAAGAAATTATTAGAGACTTGCATTGGTGTGAGTCGATACCAGTTCAAGACCTGGCGAAGTAATGGATGGAGGGGAAATCTAACTCCCCCCTCAACAATGGCTATGATAGGGATGCACATCCAATCCCATGTGCCCCCGCCCCTGTCTTCATCTAATGGGGCGAGTTCAAGCCCCACATTGTCAGGAACGTCGTACTTTATCCTAAAAGCCGCCATGGCTGACGGGGTTTCGTAGAGCTTCCTAAACTTTCCTGGTTTAGGGCCGCTATTACCCTCATTCGCCATTTGAAATATGGAGAGAGAACTATGAAACGAGTAAAGAGGATACGAATAAATCCCTAAGAACTGATGAACGAAAGGGAGCGAAGAGGCTTACGAGGTGAACTACGACGGTGTCTGAGGTTGCAGACGGCGGCGATGGCGTTTCGAGTCGCTCAAACTGTAGAAGACGAGGAGAGGATTTGAATTCGTGGAAACCCAAATGAAACCCTTTCAGAGGTTTAAGGGCTGGGAACGGAGACGAAACGTCTCTTTCCACGCCGTTACGAGTTAAAGTAACGGAATGCAGAAATTACGCTAACGACGTTTGAGGGAAACGTCAGTACAAATTTAATGCAAAGTGTACGAAACACGCCACGTGGAATTATTAGCCCGAGACGGTATAATGACAAAGCCACCAAAGCACCTTTAAAGGTATCAATGGAATGGTTGCCCGGGGTTGACAAGTGTGGTCCAGAATTGTTGTTTCTAAAAGCTTCACCCATTGCCCCCGAACAATGGCAAGTGGATAAAGCTGGGGAGCAATTGTAGGGAGGTATTCCCGAACAGGTAAAAGTAGTTGCCGAACACGTGATGTATTAGGGACACGTGACAGGCATGATAAGTCTAACGCCGGGCAGTGCGATGAGCAGCGATGTGGACCAGTGACACTTGAAGTCATTGGTCCAGACAATTTGTTCAGCTGATAAGGACAAAGACATGTGAAGTCATTTGTCCAGATATAACGACATGGACCAGTTGTATGTGAGGTCATTGGTCCAGGAGGACTGTTCGGCAAGGAGGAAGCCGAACAGTGGAAGAAGTTGCCCTAAATCATGACGTGGCAAGAATGCTCCAGAACGGCAATATTCGGTAAAAGAATGAGATCCCGAGTATATGGGAGCGATGCAAGAGACCCAATGTGCGTGGGGTGTACGGATAATTGTGGGAAAGAGTCCCAAAAGGACTGAGAGTCCCATAAAGATTAAGATATTGTACAGATAAGGGAATGAGAATCCACGAGATACTAGGTTTCCTACACAAGGTAGGAATCCTAGGGCAACAGGGATGCTTGGGCAGCAAGCATCCGCAAACCTATAAATACAAGGTAAACCTGGAGGTAAAAGGTACGCAATATTTGGCCATCTCTTATTGCTTTCCTACTGATAATTAGGGTTATTGACTAGTACGTGATACTAACTTAGGCATCGGAGGGCCTTTGCCATGAGAGGCAAAGGTGCACTCACTCCTTGTCTGTTTTGCAGATTAGGGTTCCGACGAAGAACTAGGGTTCCGGTGTAGAGGCACGTGAAGCCGTTGCAGTTTTGTGTTGTTCAGAGCACTAATTGTTTTCATCCCCCTACATATTGCGTACCTTTTACCTCCAGATTTACCTCGTATTTATAGTTTCACGGGTGCTTACTGCCCAAGCATCCCTGTTGCCTTAGAATTCCTATCTCATATAGGAGACCTAGTATCTCACGGATTCTCGTTCCCTTACCAGTATAATAACTTAGTCCTTTTGGGACTTTCAGTCTTTTTGGGACTCTTTCCCCTAATCATCCGAACATCCCATTCACGTTGGGTGTCTTGCCTTGATCCTATATACCCGGGATCCCATTCTTTTACAGAATATTATTATTCTGGAACCTTCTAGGGCATTCTTACCGCCTTATTATTTTAGGGCAACTTCTTTCCCCGTTTGGCTACCTTGTTGCCGAACAGTCCACATGGACCAATGACCTTTTATGCCACTGGTCCTCATCGTTACATTTGGACAAATGACTTCACATGTCTTTTGTCCTTATCAGCCGAACAGACTGCCTGGATCAATGACTTCTCATGTCACTGGTCCATATCGCAGTTCACCGCACTGCTCGGCAATAAGCCTTGTCTCGCTTACCACGTGTTTCCGAACATCACGTGTCTGATTACTAATTGCACCTGTTCGGGAATACCTTCCCTACAATTGCTCCCCAACTTCATCCATCTGCCACTGTTCGGGGGGCAATGGGTGAAGCTTTTTAGAAACAAACATTCTAGACTAAACTCTTCTAACCCCAGGCAGTCGTTGTATTAATGCTTATTGATGCTTCTGGCGGCTTTGTCATTATACTGTCTTGGGGTAAAGACTCCACGTGGCGTACCTCGCATTAAATTCGAACTGACGTTTCTAGCCAACGTCGTTAGCAT
Organism: Rhododendron kiyosumense; assembly: GCA_019656275.1. Classification (NCBI taxonomy): domain Eukaryota; kingdom Viridiplantae; phylum Streptophyta; class Magnoliopsida; order Ericales; family Ericaceae; genus Rhododendron; species Rhododendron kiyosumense. The sequence goes on from BPLS01027660.1 coordinate 51,778, forward strand.
GGTTTTTGCTTTCCGTTACTTTAACTCGTAACGGCATGGAAAGAGACGTTTCGTCTCCGTTCTTCGCCCTTAAACCCTCGAAAGGGTTTTCTTTTGGGTTTTCTTATAAACTCAAACTCTTCCTCATCCTTTACTGTTTGAACGACTCAAAACGCCATCGCGGCCATCTGTGTACTCCTTTTGCAACCTCAGACATCGCCATAGTTCTTCTCGTAAGCCTCTTCGCTCCCTCTCGTTATAAGCTCTTTCTCTCTGATTCATCAGTTCCTAGGGTTTTACTCATATCCCTTCTAGATTTCAGTCTATTCGTAGCTTCCTTTGTGTATTCCAATGGCGAATGAGGGAGATAGCGGCCCTAAGCCCAAAAAATTTAGGAAGCTTTGTGAAACCCCCTCAACCATGACGGCTTTTAGGAGAGAATATGACATTCCTGAGAATGTAGGGCTTGAACTCGCCCCACTAGATGCGGACAGGGACGGGGGTTCATGGGATAGGATGTGCATCCCAATTGTAGCCATTGTTGAGGGAGGAGTTAGATTTCCCCTCCATCCATTACTCCGTCAAGTCTTAAACTTGTATCAACTCACACCTATACAAGTTTCCACTAATTTCTTTAGGTTAGTAATAGGGGTAGTAGCTTTGCATAGAATCTTGGGGACCCAGCTAGGAATCTGGGACATTCAATGGTGGTATAGCATCGTGCTAAACCCCGATTATAATACTTACTACTTCAAAGTTAGGAAAGCAGAAAAGCGTCTCGTGCTAAATTTACCAGACTCTGCTCGCGATCATGAGATCGATTTCCTCTATGTTACTGGAGCATTCGAGCCAGTAGGTGAAGATGGCCAGGTGGTGGGCTTCCACTGCCCCCACATATGGGGCTACCCACGTATGCTCCTGATTTTCACTTCTTCTTGTAGCTTTCGTTTAACGTTTTCTTATAGTTTCTGACCTTCATTAGGCTTTAACCATGCAGCGGACAACGCAAACAAGCGTCCCAGAGCTGAGCCTAGCTACGTTCGAACAGCTGAGATCAACAAAATTTTAAGATATAAAGGTGAATTAGGCACCTTATCATTTGGTCGGGGTCGTGATGCCAATGTCTTATTAGGCTACGACCCCGCCTATAAAGGGTTTATTGACAGGAGGCTAGCTAATCCGAGCACTAGCGGTGCCTCAACCTCAACAGCTCCTTAACCACAGAGTTCAAGATTGCAGGCTGAAGTCACCCTTGCCGGACAGCCAGGTGAAGTTGCTATTCCTGAAGGTGTTCCTGTAACCCGCGTGGTACTCAAGAGGTCCAGACGAAGGCAAGTTATACCTGAACACCAGACCGAACAGCCGGCTCCCCTCTGCGTCACCAGTCAATCTTATTCCTCCGGCTATTCTCGATCCCCTCAAAGCCCAGGTACAATGACTCACCAACCTGTCGACCTTAGTACCCTTCTCACTGTCTTTAGACGAGGACGTGGTGCTGCTAATAAGGTGGCATCAACTGGTGCTCCCCCCCCCCCCCCACGATCTCGTCGCAATAGGGGGGGATCTACAAGGTCATCATCTTCTCCTCAAGAACAAGATAGTTCCCTTGAGGCCACTAATGCTAATCGGGACAAACGTCCCCGGAGTGACGAGGCCGGAGATACCAACACCCCAGCTACCTCAGTCCCATTGGAAACTCCATCACCAAGCACCCAAATCGCTCCTGAGGTTTGGGCCCCTAAACTCATGAGGGGGGACCGACCTGTAAACGTCGGAGACAGTGATAGCTCTTCCGATATTGCACTAACCCTAGCTCAGGGTCTCTCACTTCTTGTGGACATGCAGAAAGAAACCTCTTCGCCTGCAGATAGACTTGTATCCACTGGTCTCGTCAGTGGAATCAAGGTAACCAAACATTCTGCTTTTAGCTTTGCTTTGATTATAGTGGTTTTCTAGAAAATCTTTTAACTTATTTTTGGTATCTGTACAGTTTATCCAAAAGATGATGGCTTTGGGCCAAAAGTTTCAAGAAGCTGATGCTGAGAGAGTCAGGCTTCTAAATGACAATACAAGGCTGCTCCGATCAATCTCGAGATTGGAGAGAGAGAGAGACAAGGCTAAGGCAAAGGTTGTGGAGACAAAAAGCAAGCTTGAGACTGCCGAGGATAACCTTGGTCAAGCTCTAGCGGAGATTGACAGTACCAAAAAGGCTGTATACGACGAAGGTTATAAAAAGGGCTTCGACACAACAACGGCCAGCTATGTGGACCAGATGCCTGCCATTCAGGACCAGATTTGGGTAGCCTGCTGGGAAACATGTCTGATGAAGGTAGGGGTTGCTGAGGATTCTCCCCTTTGGGAGGACAATGATTTACCAAGCAAACGTGCTCAAGTTGTAGATGAACCCCAGGGGAATCCAGAAGATGACATCGACCAACAGATCGAAGATTTTGCTGGTGCTGAAGAAGATATGCCTACTGACGTTCTGAGGACTGCTGCCATAGAGTCACTTGTTCGGGAATCAACCAATGATCCCATTGTTGAGGAAGGAGATATTGGTGGTGATGGTATCCCAATAGATATGGGCACAGAGGCTGCAGACCAACTTGCTCCTGAGGTCCAAGAATTGGACTAAATTTGGTGAGCATGTTATTCCCAATTCGTAGAACAACTTGCAGGTCCTGCGCGACCGTAGTTATTTCAGCCCTGCGAGGCACCAGAAGAACTCTTTTTTTTTTCTTTTTTCGGTGATGACACAGAAGTTTTAGATCCCTTTTGATCTGCTCGGTAACAAACCCTTTCGTGGTTGTTAAATGTTTTAACTAAGTTCTTAGTGGGTATTTCATACCTCTCTTTCTGATACAGATGCATGTATTCAAATGCATATCTAAGCTCTAATTGTTTTACGACTTAGTATCTCGTACTTTGGTTTATGTTTTTCATGCTCAGATAAGTTAACAGATCCAAGTATCCAGCAATTAAGTATTTCGTACTTGATTTCTTGCATGTTTACGTATGCAAGCCTCAGATTTTACTAAGTATATCTGTACTTAGGCATTTCACAAGTGTTTCGTACTTGAGGTATCTCATACCAAATTTTGATCTAAATTCCTCGTAGTTTAATCAAAAGTCAGATGTAAGTCTTTCGAACTTATAGTATCTCATACTTTTTACCACAATCACTTACTCAAATGATTGTATCCGAACAGACTGCATGCTTTCGTACGCATCCCAAGTGTCTTCACATTAGGGGTACATTTGTTTGTTTGTAAGTTTCTCATACTTTAGCGTTTGTTAGTGCGCAGTTATCAAACTATCTTTTGTCAAGCATAGATGTATTCGTATATGCCATTCGTGCCAATCTCATGCTCCCCAATATGAATAAGGAAAATAAAACTAATATTCCATATTTCATATTAAAAAACGAACATTTCAAAAAGCTGAATATACTTTGAGAAAAAGGATATCTTTATTCATAGACGTGAACTCAAGGGGGCGTTATTCGTAACCCTTGCAACTAAAACAGAGTAATCCGAAAGTAGAATAAGAAAAATAAGGGAATTTCATTCGTAATTCCCACACAATCATGTAGTGCAATCTAAAATAAAACTCAATTCTTCTAAATAAAGAATTTTCTTAGATTATGAACATTCCATAGCCTCGGAATTGGATTGCCGTCCAGATCAGCCAATCTGTAAGCCCCTATGCCCACAATCTTTGTTACTTGATACGGGCCTTCCCAGTTAGCCCCTAGCTTGCCTTCGTGGGCCACCTTGGTATTGCCAAGCACCTTTCATAGTACAAGGTCCCCAACACCAAACTCTCAAGGGAGAACGTGCTTGTTATAGCTCTTCATCAGCTGTTCCTGATAAGAGGCTAGATGAACCAGCGCTCTCTCCCTCCTTTCCTCGGCGAGATCAAGCTCAATTTTAAGGGCTCTGTCATTGCCCCTACTCTCAACCAATGCAGTCCTGTTAGTTAGAAGGCCCACTTCTAAAGGTATGACAGCCTCTGTGCCATATGCCAATGAATAGGGGGTCTCTCCCGTAGACCTCCTGGGTGTTATCCTGTGTGCCCATAAAACAAGAGGCAATTCATCGGGCCATTTCCCCTTGGCGTTATCCAACCTCTTCGTGATCCCGTCAAGAATGGTTTTGTTAGATGCTTTTACCTGCCCATTACTCTGAGGGTAGACTGGAGTTGAATAATAATTCCGTATTCTATATTGGGCACAAAAAGTCATGAATTTCTTCTGAAATTGGGACCCATTATCTGTAATCAAAGAATAGGGAACCCCAAATCAAGTAATGATACTCTTCCACACGAACTTTTCTATCATAGGCTCGGTGATTTTGGCCAATGGTTCTGCCTCAATCCACTTAGTAAAATAGTCTATTGCGACTAACAGGAATTTTCAGTTCCCAGTTGCTTTGTGGAGGGGACCCACGATGTCTATTCCCCAATGGGCAAATGGCCAAGGGCTTGTCAAAGGCACCAGATCTTCAGCTGGTGTTCGAATCATTGGTGAGAACTTCTGACATTTCTCACAAATTTTCACTACATCTTTGCATCGTCCTGCATATGTGGCCACTAGTAGCCTTGGGTAATTGTTCGGTGGGCAATGGATCTGCCCCCAGCATGACTCCCACACATTCCCTCATGGATTTCGTGAAGAATTTTTGCACCATCTCTAGGTGTACACACAGCAAATATGGGCTTGTGAAGGACTTTCTGTAAAGTTTCCCTTTTTGGGGACAACCAAAACCTTGCAGACTTGATTTTGATCTTATGAGCTTCCTTTTTATCGATGGGGAGTATTTTATCTTGTAAAAACTCCACAATCGGGTCCATCCAACTTGGACCTTGGTTCACGTCAAATACTAACTCTACGCTCCTCCCAATGCTCGGCTCCGTCAGATACTCAACTGCTACCCTTCGCTTGAGTTCAGTTGGAACTGCTGTAGCCAGCCATGCCAGGGAATTGGCATGGGCATTCTGTCCAAAACTTATCTGTTCAATGTGGACCCTTTCGAAGGTATCGAGTAAATCTTTGGCCACTTCTACATATGCCGCCATCTTCTCATTCTGGGCCTGATATTTCCCGGACAGCTGATTAACTACAAGCTGTGAATCACAATGTACCCTGACTCGTTTTGCTTTCAGAATCTTCGCACTTCTCAATCCAGCTAAGAGTGCCTCGTACTCCGCCACATTATTTGATGCATTGAAACCAAGCCGAACAGACAGTTCTATCATCACTCCTCCAGGAGGAAAAAGGACAACCCCTATTCCTGATCCAGTATTATAAGCTGATCCGTTTACGAATAATTTCCAATCCGTACCGTCCTGTTCGGTTGAGACTTTATCCTTCGTGGACAATGTCTTATTCTCCTGTTCCTTTTTCGTAGGAGGCAGGGGAGCTACCGTAGGGGAGAACTTTGCCACAAAATCAGCCAACACTTGGCCTTTGATTGCTGTACACGGTTGATAATCGATATCATATTGGCTCAACTCGACAGACCACGTCGAGATTCTTCCTGAAAAATCTGCCTTTCGTAGCAGTGATTTCAGTGGGAATTCAGTATAAACCACAACCTTTTGGCTTTGGAAGTAGTGTTGCAATTTTCTCGTTGATGTCCTAAGTGCCAGGATAAGTTTTTCTAGGGGCAAATATCTCGTCTCTGCATCTAGCAGTGTCTTGCTAACATAATAAATTGGGATTTGCTCGGTTCCCAAATCCCTTAACAAGATTGCACTCACAGCATGTTTAGAAACAGCTAAGTACAAAATCAAAGACTCACCTGGCTGTGGGGTTGATAAAAGTGGAGGCTCGGTCAGATACTTCTTCAGGTCCTGGAAAGCTTGCTCACATTCTGCTCCCCATTCAAATCCTTCCCTCTTTTTCAGTAACTGAAAAAAGGGTCTGCACTTATCACTTGATCTACTGATAAATCTATTAAGTGCAGCGGCCATCCCAGTCAGTCTCTGAACTTCCTTCGTGGTTTTGGGACTTTGCAGCCTCTGCAGGGCTGCAATTTGTTCTGGGTTTGCCTCAATTCTCCTCATGGTCACCAGATACCCTAGGAACTTCCCAGAACCAACCTCAAATGTACATTTCGAGGCATTGAGCTTCAGCTTGTACTTCCTCAAGATTTCAAAGACTTCTCTCAAATCCGTAATATGTTCTCACTTATCTCGACTCTTCATTACCATATCGTCTATGTAGACCTCCATAGTTTTCCCAAGCAGTTCTTTAAACATGATAGTTGCAAGTCTTTGGTATGTCGCCCCAGCGTTTCTCAGCCCAAATGGCATAACACTATGGCAGTACAATCCTCGTGAAGTGATAAAAGAAGTCTTCTCCTGATCGGGTACAAACATAGCAATTTGATGATATCTTCGATATTGATGTGAAATTTTAATGTACTCGTAAGCGCACGAATCGTACCGAAGTATAGTAATGCAAGAGCGAGGTCGAACCCACAGGGACTTGTGATTTTTTATAGGAAAACTAAATAATTTCAAAGTGATTAAACCCTAACCTAGTTGACAAAAAGTTGTGATTGATTTTTAAACTAAAGATTAAGAAAATAATGACAAAAGAAAAAAAATTAAACTAACACGACAACTTAGTAGAGATTATGGTTGAGAAAAGGAACTAAGGTATCGGAATCCACACCCACAAATATTTATCAATTAATCTTATGCAATGATTTTTCCTTTTATTTATGCACAATGATTTAGAAGCTAATCTTAATTATCATGGATAATATGTCGTTAAGCCTTTTTTATTTATATCGATAATATGTTCCTCCTCTGCTTCGCAAGTTTAAGCCAAAATCATCAACTGTATCCGCATAAAACAAATCACAGTAGATATCCCATACTTAAATATTAACTTTTATAAACCAAGCAATTCGATTAATAAGGTGATATCAAATCATGGAAAAAACCCCTTCCGATTGAATCCATATCCGAGTTTCAACCAAACTAATTAATGAGATTAGAACAATAAATATATTATGAACGCACGTAGTAGTAAAAATCATATGCATAACATTAATCAATAAAACTTATGAGGTTTCATCCTCAACCTTAATTTGAAGTTTAGCCTAACATAGATAATAATGTAGGGGGATGAACTAAAAGTTAGATTTCTCTTTTTTGAAAAAAGAAAACCCTCCTCTGGGGTTTAGGCGTAAGAGACGGAGATGAAACGCCGCCCCCTATGCCGTTACAAGAAATGTAACGGAAAAGGGGCTTCAAGAGATGCTATTCTGACGCCGTTCTCAGTAAAACGTCAATCCGAATTAAATGCAAGACGTACGGGATACGCCACGTGGAGTCATTACCCCAAGACGGCATAATGACGAAGCCGCCAAAGCACCTCAAAGGGTATCAATCGAATGGTTGCCCGGTGTAGGGAGGTATTCCCGAACAGGTAAGATTAGTCGCCGAACACGTGATGAGTTATGGACACGTGGCAGACATGATAAGTCTATTGCCGGGCATTGTGATAAGCGGCGATATGGACCAGTGACATGTGAAGCCATTGGTCCAGACAGTCTGTTCGGCTGCTGAGGTCAAAAGACATGTGAAGTCATTTGACCGGATATAACAACGTGGACCAGTTGCATGTGAGGTCATTGGTCCAGGAGGACTGTTCGGCAAAGAGGAAGCCGAACAGTGCGAAAAGTTGCCTTAAGTCGTGACGTGGCGAGAATACTCCAGAATGGTAATATTCCGTAAGAAGGATAAGATCCCGAGCATATAGGATCGAGGCTAGAGACCCAACGTGAGTGGAGTGTTCGGATAATTATGGGAAAGAATCCCAAAAGGACTGAGAGTCCCATGAAGGTTAAGCTACCATGCAAATAAGGGAACGAGAATCCATGAGATACTAGATTTCCTATGCGAGGTAGGAATCCTAGGGCAACAGGGAAGCTTGGGCAGCAAGCATCCGTGAATCTATAAATACGAGGTAAACCTAGAGGTAAAAGGTATGCAATATTTGGCCATATCTTATTGCTTTCCTACTGATAATTAGGGTTTTCATACTAGTACGTGAGACTAACTTGAGCATCGGAGGGCCTTTGCCACGAGAGGCAAAGGTGCGCTCACCCTCTGTCTATTTTGCAGATTAGGGTTCCGACGAAGAACTAGGGTTCCGGTGTGGAGGCACGTGAGGCTGCTCTAGTTTAGTATTGTTCAGAACGCTAATTGTTTTCATCCCCCTACAATTGGCGCCGTCTGTGGGAAACGAACAAGTTCGTGAAAACATAACCATGATGGAAGAAGATCCAACCACGCCGTTCGATCCAAAGAACCAGTTAACTGGTGGAGGGGATAAATCTCCACCAGGAGCTCCGAGAAAGCCCGCTGGAAGAGAGGACAAAGCAGCTACTGGCTCCACGAGAAGGAGCAAATCCTACCGAAGAGAGGCATCGGCGGACCGTTCAAAAAGTGTCCATAACAGCGAGGATATCCTCGACCTAAAGAGGAAAGAAATTGAGGAGTACGCTCGTTTGATCAAGAGACGAGAGTACGAGATACCCGAGCTGCACCGGATACGAGATCACTCGGAGGACTCCGGACTTTCACGAAGGAATTCCGGAGAAGATAGGAGGGCTCTGTTAGTCCATAAAGATCCCCATTCACGACGAAGAAGGAGCAGGAGCAATAGTCCCACCACGAGACGGGGTGAAGCTTCCCCACGAAGAAGGAGAAGCAGAAGTAAAGACCGTGTATTAGAAAGGCGTAGGGCTTCTTCTCGAAGAAGAAGGAGCATGGAGCGAAGTTCCTCATCTGAGGAAAAGATGAGGAAATATCACCGTGACAGGTACGAGAGACCTGATGCTGACTGGGCCAAAGCCACGGCTCACAAGCCGATTGAAAAGAAGGAAGGGACAGTGTCCGCACGGGAAGCGGCACGTAAAGCCCTGAGTAACATCGCAGCCTCCCCGTTTGCAAGGAGGCTGCAGGAGGCCAGGTTGCCGAGCAGAGTGAAGCACGGGGCGTTCGTGCTTTACGAGACAAACACGGACCCTGTGTCTCACATACAGCATTACCAACAGGCCATGTTCATGCACGATGGTGATGATGCCATTCTGTGCAAAATGTTCCCGTCGAGTCTTAGCAAAGTGGCCCTGAGCTGGTTTCATAAACTGGCACCACGATCCATAAGAGGATGGAGGCAGTTAGCCGAGGAATTCACTGCTCGGTTCTTGACAAGCAGGAAGGCCCCAAAGACTTTTGAGAGTCTGTCCACCATGAAACAGGTGGAAAATGAGCCGATCAGAGACTATGCAAAGAAGTACTGGGAAACTTTCAACGAGATTGAAAGTTGCAGTGAGGAATATGCCATAGCAACCTTTAAAACCGGTTTGCCTGTTCGGGGAGAACTGCGTCGCTCATTGAATAAACATCCGGTGGCTACGTTGGCCAAACTAATGGAGCGAATAGAGCAGCACGCTAGAATGGAGGATGACATACTCCGCGAGGACGGCAGGATGGCGGCCGAAGAGCCCAAGACGCTAGCAAAGAAGGCGGACAAACCTGAGCCCAAAACGTACAAGGAGCGCAAAGAGTATGGGCAGGCTAAGAAGGATCCGTACAAGGAAAAGCAAGCCCCTGACCCCAAGTCCTTCTTTTCTATCACCACTGTTTGGAAGGAGCCAATTTACAGGATTCTTTATCGAATAAAGAATCAGCCGTACTTCAAGTGGCCTCTGAGCCTTGGCGGAGATAAAGACGCTAGACGTGCTACGAATCAGCACTGCAGCTACCACAAGGCTTGGGGCCACATGACTGAAGATTGCGAGATGTACAAGAAACACCTCGATGATTTGGTCTCTCGGGGCTATCTTAAGGAATTTATCCAGGAGGATCCCAAGGAAAAGGAGAAGGCCATGGAACTGGATTACGAGCAGAATCCTAAGGGAGTAATCCATATGATACATGGGTTGGCTGCACCTTATACGAGAAATGAGGTTAGACTGTTGCAAAGGCAATTTAAGCACGATCAGCACGTGATGCGATTGGGCAATAAAAGAGGGCGAGAGAGTGATGTAAGCAGTGAGAGTATAGCCTTCACAGATGATGATTTGACAGAGGTCCAGATACCTCATAATGATGCTCTGGTCATAACCCTACGAGTTGGAGAGTATGACATTGAAAGGATCCTAGTGGATTCAGGAAGTTGTACAGAGGTGATGTACTACGACGCGTTCAAGAAACTGGGACTGGCCCAGACAGATTTGGAACAGTCCACGACACCACTGGTTGGGTTTGGTGCAGGGGCAGTGTGGCCCCTTGGAAAGGTGACCCTGCCTGTTTGGGCAGGTTCAGTTGTTTTAAGGACGGATTTCCTGGTTGTAGACGTCCCCTCTTCTTATAACGCGATTATAGGAAGAACCTGGTTACACAAAATGAGGGCAGTCTCCTCGACTTACCACCAGATGGTGAAATTCCCAGGGTCCAACGGGATCGAATCAATCATGGGTAACCAGAAAGCGGCCCAACAGTGTTTGATCTCCATCATTAAGAAGGCCCCAAAGGCCCATCATGTTCATACACTGGAAGTGCCAGATCAATCGACTATTGAAGATGTCGGAAGATGCCCGGCTGATAAGGTGATCGAAGGTTTGGAAAAGATTCAGATCAACGAGGCTGATCCTGAAAGATATTTTTTGATTGGGGAGTCACTACCAGCAGAGGAAAAAATCGAGTCAATACAGTTTCTGAAGGAATATGTTGATGTGTTTGCATGGGTACCAGAAGAGATGCCTGGTGTAGATGCTGACATAATCTGTCACCATCTGAATGTTGACCCTCAGCATAAACCAGTTATTCAGAAGAAGCGTAGGGCTGCAGTGCAGCACGTGGATGCTGTTGTTGAAGAAGTTAATCGATTGCTTGAGGCAAAAGCAATACGCGAGGTTCACTACCCTGAGTGGCTATCCAACACCGTAGTCGTGAAGAAAAAGAATGGAAAGTGGCGTGTCTGTGTGGACTTCACAGACTTGAACAAGGCCTGCCCCAAAGATAGTTTTCCCCTCCCAAGGATAGACCAGTTGGTTGACGCAACAGCTGGCTACGAGCGAATGAGTTTTCTTGATGCGTATCGAGGATACCATCAAATTGCTATGTATGGGCCCGATCAGGAGAAGACGTCTTTCATCACCCCTCAGGGTTTGTACTGCTATAGTGTGATGCCGTTTGGGCTGAGAAATGCAGGGGCGACGTACCAAAGGCTTGCAACTCTCATGTTTAAGGAACTGCTCGGGAAAACTATGGAGGTTTACATAGACGATATGGTGGTAAAAAGCCGAGACAAGCGAGGGCATATCACAGACTTGAGAGAAGTCTTTGAGATCTTGAAGAAGTACAAATTGAAACTCAACGCCTCGAAATGTGCGTTTGGGGTTGGTTCTGGGAAATTCCTAGGGCACTTGGTGACTATGAGGGGAATTGAGGCCAACCCAGATCAGATTGCGGCCTTACAGAGGTTGCAAAGTCCCAAGACCACGAAGGAGGTCCAGAGACTAACTGGCATGGCTGCAGCACTCAACAGATTTATCAGCAGATCAAGCGACAAGTGTAGGCCCTTCTTTCAGTTGTTAAAGAAAAGGGAAGGATTTGAATGGGGAGCAGAATGTGAGCAAGCTTTCCAGGACCTGAAGAAGTATCTGGCCGAGCCTCCACTTCTGTCAACCCCACAGCCAGGTGAGTCCTTGATTTTGTACCTAGCTGTTTCTGAGCATGCTGTGAGTGCAGTCCTGTTAAGAGATTTGGGAGTTGAGCAAATCCCAATATACTATGTTAGCAAGACAATGCTCGATGCAGAAACGAGATATCTGCCCCTAGAAAAACTTGTCCTGGCACTTAGAACAGCAACGAGAAAGCTGCCACACTACTTCCAGAGCCATAGGGTTGTGGTGTACACTGAGTTTCCACTGAAGTCACTGCTACGAAAGGCAGATTTTTTCTGGAAGAATCTCGACGTGGTCCGTCGAGTTGAGTCAGTATGATATTGATTATCAACCACGAACAGCAATCAAAGGCCAAGTGCTGGCTGATTTTGTGGCGGAGTTTTCTCCCACAGTAGCTCCCCTGCCTCCTACGAAAAAAAGACAGGAGAGTAGAACATTGTCCACGAGGGACAAGGTCTCAGCCGAACAGGATAGCACGGAATGGAATTTATTCGTTGATGGATCATCTTGTAATACTGGTTCAGGAATTGGTGTTGTTCTTTTTCCTCCTGGAGGAATTATGATCGAACTGTCTGTTCGGCTGGGATTCAGCGAGTCAAATAACGTGGCGGAGTACGAGGCACTCCTAGCTGAATTAAGAAGTGCGAAGACTCTGAAGGCAAAAAGAGTTAGGGTGCACTGTGACTCGCAGCTCGTGGTAAATCAGCTGTCCGGCGAGTATCAGGCCCGGAATGAAAAAATGGCGGCATACATGGAAGCTGCCAAAGATTTGCTTGACACCTTCGAGAGGGTCCACATTGAACAGATAAGCTCCGGACAGAATGCACATGCCGATTCATTGGCATGGCTGGCTGCAGCAGTCCCAACTGAACTCAAGCGAAGAGTTGCAGTTGAGTATCTGAATGAGCCGAGCATTGGCAGAAGTGTGGAGTTAGTTTTGGAAATGAACCAAGGTCCAAGTTGGATGGACCCAATTGTGGAGTTTTTACGAGATGAAATACTCCCCGCTGACAAGAAGGAGGCACATAAGATCAAAACCAAGTCAGCAAGGTTTTGGCTGTCCCCAGAAGGGAAGCTTTACAGAAAGTCCTTCACAGGCCCATATTTGTTATGCGTGCACCCCGAGATGGTTCAGAAATTTCTTTACGAAATACATGAAGGATCATGTGGGAGTCATGCTGGGGGAAGATCCATTGCCCACCGAGCAATTACCCAAGGCTACTGGTGGCCACATATGCAGGAGGATGCAAAGATGTATGTTAAAATTTGTGAGAAATGTCAGAAATTCTCACCAATGATTCGAACACCTGCGGAGGATTTGGTGCCTTTGACAAGTCCTTGGCCGTTTGCTCAATGGGGGATGGACATCGTGGGTCCATTGCACAAAGCAACTGGGAACCGAAAATTCCTTTTAGTTGCAACGGATTACTTCACCAAGTGGATTGAGGCTGAACCACTGGCCAAAATCACCGAGCCCATGGTTGAAAAGTTCGTGTGGAAGAGTATTATTACTCGATTTGGGGTTCCTTATTCTCTGATCACAGATAACGGGTCCCAATTTCAAAAGAAATTCAAGGCGTTCTGTGCCCAATATGGAATTCGAAATTACTATTCAACTCCAGCCTACCCTCAAAGTAATAGGCAGGCAGAAGCGTTTAACAAAACCATTCTTGATGGGATCAAGAAGAGGTTGGATAAGGCCAAGGGGAAATGGCCTGAGGAATTGCCCCTTGTTTTATGGGCTCATAGGACAACACCAAGGAGGTCTACGGGAGAGACCCCCTATTCATTTGCATATGGTACAGAGGCAGTTATACCTCTAGAAGTAAGACTTCCAACAAACAGGACTGTGTTGGTTGAAAGTGGGGGCAATGACAGAGCCCTTGAAATTGAGCTTGACCTCGCCGAGGAGAGGAGAGAAAGGGCCCTAATCCATTTGGCCTCGTATCAGGAACAGCTGATGAAGAGCTACAATAAGCACGTTCACCCACGAGAATTTGGTGTTGGGGACCTCGTACTACGAAAGGTGCTCGGCAACACCAACGTAGCCAACGAAGGCAAGCTAGGAGCCAATTGGGAAGGCCCGTATCGGGTAACTGAGATTGTGGGCATTGGGGCCTACAGGTTGGCTGATTTGGATGGCGTCCCAATTCCGAGGCCATGGAATGCTCATAATCTGAGAAAATTCTTTGTTTAAAAGAATTTAGTTTTGTTTCACCACGTGATTGTGTGGGAATTACGAATAAAGTTCCCTTCTGTTTCTTATTTTTAGTTGTAAGGGGTACGAATAACGCCCCCTTAAGTTCAGTCTATGAATAAAGACACAATATATTCAGCTTTTTGAAATATTTGGTTTTTTAATATGAATACTGATTTTTCTTTTCATTATTCATATTGGGGAGCATGGGATTGGCACGAACGCCATATATGAATATACCTATGCTTGATAGCTTAAGAATCGCGCACGAATAAACGCTAAAGTATGAGAAACTTTTTACCAAATGTACCCCAAGTATGAAAACACTTGGGATGCATACAAAACACATGCAGCTGTTCGGGTACAATCATTCGAGTAAATGATTGTGCTAAAGAATATAAGATGCTATAAGTCCGAGAAACTTACGATTAACCTTTTCACTAAAGGAATTTTAAGAAACACTTGGTATGAGATACCTGTAAGTACGAAATACTTATGAAATGCCTAAGTACGAATATACTTAAGTCTAAGGCTTGCATACTAATCAAGTACGAAATACTTGATTCTGTTAAGCATATCGCGACATGCCAAATGCTTAATAAAATCTAAGTATGAGAAACTTACCACAGGTATGAAATACTTGGGATGTATGTAAAACACACGCAGCTATTCGGGAAAGGATACAATACGTGGTTGTACTCAGCAGTATGAGATACTTTAAAAGTTCAAGAAACTTATTGTGCGGTATGAGACAGCTCAAGTACGAATATGCTAAGTAACATTCAGGCTTGCATATGAAATACATGCATGAAGCTAAAACGATCGCAATAGTCAAAACATAAGGAGGTACGAGACACCCAGACTACGGCCACGAAGTGCCGAACAAACGCCAAAACAAAGTCATGCCACGAAGGGCCAGATACTTGTATCAACAAAAAGAAAAAAAAAAGAGAAAAGAAGGAATAAACTACGATCTCGCAGGACCTGCATTGTTGTTCAGGAGAATTGATCTCACCTTAATCCAGGTTTTGGATTTCAGGGATTACATCCACCACAACATCCACGGTGGCATCACCTCCCTCCTCAGCAATAGGCTCACCGACTGCCTCCTGAGCTGCTAACTGTTCGGCCCTTGGACCATGTGGCTCCACTTGAGCTTCTTCGTCGGCTTCAGCAAACTCGTCGATTTGCTGGTCTACGTCATCAGCAGGGGCATCGCCTTGTTCCTCGTCTGCTGATGCACGGCCGCTGGGGAGATCATTCTCAACCCATAGTGGAGAGTCGTCCGAAATGCCAGCCTTGGTCAAACAGGCCTCCCAGCTTGCTGCCCAGATCTGGTCTTGGATGCCCGGCATCTGCTCGACGTAGCTCGCAGTAGTAGCATCAAAGCCCTTCTCATACCCAGCATCGAAGGCTGCCTTTTTGGTATTGTCGATCTCAGCCAAGGCTTGCTTGAGGTTATCCTCAGCAGTCTCTAGGCTGCCCTTGGCCTCTGCGTAATCTGCTTTGGCATTGTCTCTCTCTCGCTCGAGCCTAGTGACTGTTCGGAGCAGCCTTGTGTTATCATTTAGCAGCTTGACTCTTTCAGCCTCAGCAGCTTGGAACTTCTGCCCCAGAGTCAGCATCTTTTGAATACACTGTCCACACACCAAATGTTTGTTAGGAAAAGTTCCAATGTTCCAATTAAAGTCTTTTGCTGTAAAGGAAAATTTTGCGTACCTTAATCCCACTGACGAGACCAGTGGACACGAGCCTGTCTGCTGATGAGGCGGCCTCCTTTTGCATATCCACAGGCAAGGATAATGCCAGCGCCAGAGCCAGCGCCGTCTCAGAAGAGCTGGCACTGTCCCCGACGTGGAAGGGGCGGTCACCTCTGATTAGTGCAGGAGCCCACGTTTGGGGAAGCACTTGGAGGGGAGGCGATTGGGGTTGGCTGACATCTGCGTCAGCTGGCACGTCGGAGGAGGACGGGTCCTCAGTCCTTCGGCGTTTGTCTCGCCGGGCATCCTCAGCATCCTGAGAGCTGTCCCGGTCATGTATCGTTGAAGATACCCCCCCTCTAGTACGACGGGAGCGTGGAGGAGGAGCACCTGTGGATGCCACTCTGCCGGCGGCACCACGTCCCCTCGTTGAGACAGAAAGGAGGGAGCTAAGGTTGAGGGGTTCGCGAGCCATCGTACCTGACTCAGGGGGAGATCGAGAGTAGCCCGAGGAAGACGATTGGCTCGTAGCACCGAGTGTGACGGGCTGTTCGGTCACCTGCTCGGGTATGTTCTGCCTTCGTCTATGTTACGACCTAGAATTTTTATTTATTTAATTAGTTATATTGATGTTATTAATTGGTGTTATGTTTGGATCCCAGCTAATTATTTTGTGAGCACTATGCATGGATACTGTGACACGATTGTAATATTTGGGGTATGCGATTGATGTTGGGTAAAATAGTGGAACCTATTGGTAATTTTATAAATTGTATTACGTTCTCTCTAATACTAATTAGCTATAATTTAGGGTACCACGTTATTAGGGGGTAGTTATAAGAGTTGTACTTAGTCAGATATTCAAAAGATGATTAGGGTTTTTGTTTAAGAGAACATCTGAGATAAGAAGCTTGAGAGAACTTCTGACTTTCTTGGGAGAGCGCCACAGCCGTCGAACTTCTCGGTTCTCCGAGGTATATTCTACTTCATCCGTTACTTTTCCTTTGATGTGTACTGTTCACAGATTGATCAAACCCTTGTGTTGGAGACTAAAGTTTAATAATGGGTTTTATTTTGTGGAGAGAGAGAGAGAGAACATCTTTATGCGGTGGTGATTCGTGTGAGGTATGTGGTGCGTGGCTGTGAAGGGCAAATTGAGGTGGTGATTTGTGTTATTCTTTGGCTGGTGGTAGAAACAAAGTCTAGTTTTATATTGGGGTTGTTTGTTTTGGGTGTTTCGGATGATGACAGGTGGTGCACTCATGATATTGTTATTGAAAAATAAAAAAAATCGTTGGAGTTTCCGTGGGTGGATTTTGGTTGCTGCTGTGAGTATAGTAAATTAGAGTTTTGAGTTGCTAGATGTCTAATGACTTGTGTAGTTAGTCTAGGTTAGTAAAATATTCTTTTAGGTAGTCTTTCTTTGCTATTGATATATTGACCCCATTAGTGATAATTATATTTCTATATGATTCCTTGTTCAGGATATTCTCATTTCGCGTACGTTGTTCGTTTGCATTACGTTGGACCCAGGTGAGTAGTTAGTATGTTACGTATTTTTGAAAGATCCCTATGTCCCTTAAAAGTATTTCTTTCAGAAATTTATTTATAAGTTGTTCTATAAATTGGCATGCGATGAATTTTCTGAGATCAGTTGTTAATATTCTTTTTGGTGAGAACTTGGTGGATATTAATGGGAACATTTATTTCGGAAGTCCAGGGAACTTATTCCTTCTCGTGTTGGTGACCCTGGCCATTGGGGAAAAGACCGTGTTAGGCCGGTGACCCTAATGCTCAACGGCTTTCTTTCGCCGGATCGTCTTAGGGAAAAGTACCACGGGCTGCCAACCCTGGTGACTCTAAGTTCGATATTGGATCCAATTTTGTTGAGATTTATTTTGGCCATGGTACTGTTTGATTGTGGTTCTCCATTGTTGATGGAGTTAATATTGTGATCACCACCAAGAATACTTATTTGGTTAAAGGCTTTATTGATTAATTTATTATTCTGCTGGACCCCTCGTATGCCAAATTATGATTTAATGGTAAATTATTTTCATCCATGCTTTCAACTTTATTTATTATACATACTTGCTATTCACTGAGCTCGTCAGCTGACGGATTTATTCCAACTTCTCTTTCAGGCAAGTTGGGGAGTTAGGAAAGGACTCTGGCGGCATCTCGGAGATTTTCTTTTGTTGACCTCCTTAGGGTGTCTCATTCTAGTTTTATTTTAAAAATCGCTTCCGCATTTACAACAATTTGACAGATAACAAATTCTTTTAATTATTGTTGGATTAGTGGATATTATTTGGTTCATGGGATGGTTATGCCACATGTTTATGATAAGACATATTCGGTTTTTGATTTGATTAATAATGAAAAAGGGATCATTTGATTTTCAGTTATTTTGATTTATTCAGGCTGCGTGTTCCATGGATTAGCCTCATGGTTCACGGCCGGTCACTTCTCATTTTTGGGGCGTGACAGTCTAGACCTCCTGAGAACCACCCGAGTTGTGGGAATGCCCTCAGGAATGATGTAATAACTCTGAATTTTATGGAATAAAAGTTATTTTGATTATTCGAGTTATTTATTTTAATTGCTTGAATTGCGTAAATTCTTGTATTTTGCCATAATTGCACTTTGGTCCCTCAAGTTTCAAATCTTTCGCTTTAGTCCTACTTAGCAAGCCTAGTTAGCATCTAACTATCTTGTTAGAGTAACTAAACCGAAAAGTTCCCTAGTCTTGGCAAAATGACCATTTTGCCCCTCGTTGGAACTTTTGAACCTTTTGGACCCTAGACTTTATATTTTGATATTCATTTTCTTTTAATCTTTTTGGATTATTTCTTTGACCATTGGACAATAATGGTTAGGGGGATTATTATCCATTGGGTAATAGAATCCCAATTGTTTATATTAAAAAGTAAACTTACTTTATTGTACCTTTTAATTACTATATTAATTTCTTTGGCCTAATAACTATTATCCATTGGATAATAGATGTTAGGGGGAGTTTTGTCCATTGGATAAAGAGGTTAATCTTCCTAAGTGCCATTAGATCATTTAATTAATTACTTTCCTTAATTTGGGGAAAAGTACTATTACTTTAATCAAAAGTAAATAGTGACCAAAGTATCCTTTAATTATTCTTTAATGGGATTTTTACTACTTTTATATATACATATATATGTGTATATATGTATTGTACATAGGAGGATTATTATAATGCCTATGGTACCCTAGTATTTAATTAGTTGGTGGAGGTGAATCCTAGCCTTTATTTACCTTAGATTGCAAAGTACCTTGAACCATTTGTTTATTGGGATTTTCTTACAACTTGTATGACATATATATATACATATATGCTTGTACCATGCAAGAGAGAGAGGGAGAGAGAGAGAGAGAGAGAACCCGAGAGAGAGAGAGAGGCCGAGAGAGAGAGAGAAGGGAGAGAGGAGAGAGAGGAAGGAGAGAGATGGAAGATTTGATGTAAGTCTTGTATTGAATTTTGATGTGTACTTCAAATCCTTGCATATATTTTCTTCCAAATTCAAATCCTTACACCTTTGTACTCCCATATTCACCTAGCAAGCTTCCCAACCATTGGATGGTGTACAATTCTCATCTCAACCCTCCAATTGGATGCAAAATCTCTCCAAGGTACACCATAGCCTTACAAGCTAGGATTTTCCATTGATTTTCCATGGATATTTCCATTTAAATTGGAATTTTCTTAACCTGTGGGCACGCGCCCCCGAAAATCGCCCGATTTTGGTTTGCGGCCCTCTTTGGAAAATGCGGCGCGGCGAAACGCTTCGATTCAGAGTCGCCACTCGGGTTTTAGCGGTGAGGCACCCAAGGAACCGAACTCGAGAACGCTCGCTGCGTTTTGATTTGATTTGAAAAAGGGTTTGATTTGATTTGAAGAAGGCGCAGACTGGTCCATCGTTACCTTCAATATCTGAGGTTCGGGAGCCAGGTTACGAGAGGGGAAGGGTTTTATGGCACCCCCTCTCGCCCAATCCGGAGATCGGTCTCTACTCGGGCATTTTGTAAAACATTTGCATTTTTCTCTCATTTGATCATTTTCAGCCAGTTAGGGCGGGGGAACAGTTATAGGGGATTAATACTGTAACAGCTTGCAGTTATAATGACAAAATGCTTATGGATGATAGTTTGCTTGCTTGAATTTAAAATGGAGTAACATAGATTGAGAACAAGCACTGAGAGGAGTTCCAGGAGATGATGTACGCTGCCCGTTGGGTGCGTGAGCAGGTGACATGCTGGCACGCCACGACAGAATCACAGCACGCCAGCACACCCTGCGCGCGCCACCTTTAGGCTGGCGTACACTACCTTTCTGATCTCTCGCGGCTCTTGCTCTTCAATCCTCTGGGCTCTGGAAGGGACCAGTGCACACCCAGGACAAACCACGCAGTTCAGTATATGAGTTTAAATACATATTACAGGCAGATAGGCAAGAGGAAATGGCTAAGAGCCAAGAAAAGGTACAACAAACCCCATAAACAGAGTGGGGAGGAAATAAGAGGCCAAGATTGACTCATGATGCAAGGGCCACGCACTGACTTACGCCAAACGTGCCGTACGCCACACTAAGGGAGCCGTACGCCAGGCTTGCCTTTTAGCCAGGGTTTGGCTTTACACCATCTGGGTTCTGGAACATGACCAGAAATAACCCAGAGGCCTTAAAAGCAGGAAAGAAACGAGTATTGAAAACTACATTTGCACAGTTCTAAGATTCAGAAAGCGGTAAAACTGATTATTTATCATGCTGGAAGGTGATGACATGAATGAAATAAGCAATAAGATGGTCTTCCATGATCCCCACGCCAACTGTGCACGCACAACCAAGAGTGGCGTACGGCTCAGAGTAGGTGGCGTGCGCCATGCCCTGATCATTACGACTGATTTATTTTACCAGAGAGGGGCTTGGACTAGTATTAGTTACTAGCCAGGACCCTTCTGGTTCCCCTCAGGGGCTGAAAACAGAAAGCATTGCAAAGGTGGTATACCTTTGGTGCGAGAGATGGGAGAAAGAGAGTGAGCTTTGGGTGTTGAAGATGGAGGGTGTATGGTGGTTGATCAGTGGAGGGGGGGGTGTGCAGACTTATCTCTTGCTCTTGCTATTTGCAATGGGAGAGTAAGAACAAGAGAGGGAGTGAACTTGGAGAGTCTTGATGTGGTTAACCCCTTGCAAATGAATGCAAGGGGGGTATTTATGGTGGAGAGAGAGACTGAGGCCAGGGGATGTGCTGGGGTTAAGGGAGTTGGGTTGAGTTAGTAGCCTCCCATGCATTTAATGCATGGGACTAGGTGATGGCTTGTGTAGGAGAGAGAGGGGGACGGGCCCTGCAGAAAAGGATGATCAGGGGGCCTGCAGTGTACTTTGGCAGTTACAAGGTTTCGAGCACGTGACAGAAAAGCGGTGATTTGACCGGCCTTGACCCTCCGTACGCCACCTTTAAGCCGCCGTGCGCCAGGTCAAACTCAGTCAACGGTCGATGTCCAACACGTGGCGAAATACTGGCGCACGCCAAGGTAAAGGTGGCGTAAGCCAGGTATGGCTTTGCTGAGGCTTATTTGGCTCTGGATTTGAAGGGTTTGAAGGGGTTTGAAATGGTTTGAAAGGAGAGGGCCCAACACACAAAGCTCACGACCTTCCCTCGACCTCGGGGAGTTCTCGACCGTTTATCATCATTGGGGTAACAAAAAATACCGCAAACGTGCTGATCCGGATAGTCCAGAATAGGGTGTCTACAGGAGCCCCCCTTTGACGGCACTTGGGGCACCGTTTGATCGGGTACAAGTAACGTCAAAGGTTTTCTAGACACCCTCTTGAGGATATCCAAAACAGAACGTGCTTGGTCGACAACGACATGAATCGTAAAGAACCTGATTGGGTGGATTCAGCCAGACAGATTTGAGAAAGATTGCTGCTCACGGAGGGCAAATTGGGCGGTTGGATCGCCGTCGATTGAGAGTGGGCAGACGGATCGCCATTGATTGAAATTGGACGGATAGATCGTCATTGATTGAAATTGGACGGATAGATCGTCTTTGATTGAATTGGACGGATAGATCGTCGTTGATTGAAAGTGGACGGATAGATCGTCTTTGATTGAAATTGGACGGATAGATCGTCGTTGAGTTGAAATTGGGCGGACGGATCGCCGTTGAGTTGAAATTGGAATTGGGCGGATGGATCGCCGTTGATTGAAATTGGACGGATAGATTGTCGTTGAGTTGAAATTGGAATTGGGCGGATGGATCGCCGTTGATTGAAATTGGGCGGATGGATCGCCGTTGAGTTGAAATTGGGCGGATGGATCGCCGTTGAAATCGAATTGGGCGGAACTCTGCTCGGGGACGAACCCACCAGAGGTACACATAAGCATTTGGACCATTCAGGACCCCGTTTGAGGAGGAGAAAATTTGATCCATGGCGTTTGGGCCCACGGCCCAATAAAAGGTGGCGTACGGTGATCTACACCTGGCGTACGCCAGAAATCTTTCTGGCCCGGCCCAGATCCGAGCCCAGACCCGGCCCAGCTTGGTCCCATGACGTATAAACTTCTGCAGGACGCCTGAAACCGCCATCCTTCGGTTTTTGAAGTTCCCAAAGGCTCTCAAACTCCTCTCAATCCTTTCTCCCACTCTCAAAACTCTTCAATCCTTCAAAAATCAACCTAAACCTACTCATCCATGGCCGAAATCAGTGGAGGCGGCGGCAATGGCGGCGGCAAGAACGGGGAAGGGCCAAAAACGAGCGGAGATGGGGCCGAGAGGCCTCGAATCGACGATCAGACACTAGGCGAGCCCTCGTCGGGCACTGGTGTAGTGATCCCAGGCGGTGAGGGCGACGACGGTGGCCATGCAGAGGAGGCAGGTGACGGTGACAGGTGGCGTACGGCGGGGTCGACCGACCGTACGCCAGGCGTGGCTGAAGCAGGGGGCTCACGGGTAAGTCGACTGGATCCTCGGAGCGAGGTAGAGGGTCTGGTTGTTAAGGGCATGGGCCCATCTAGGGCCGGCAGTGGCGGTGACGGCAGTGGTGATGTTGTTGAGGGCGGTGGTTGGCCGGAGACGCCGAGGAGAGATCCGGCGAGGGGTAAGGACATTGTGGCAGAGGAGGAGGCTTCCGTTGAGGGATCCACGGGGCCAGCGGAGTTTAGACCAGAGGCGGGGTCCTCGGCGCCTATTCCCGTTACGCGCGGGGACTTCGCGGAGTTCGTGACAGAGGAGGTGCTCGAATGGCTGTTGAGAGAGAACCCGGCGGTGGTGGAGGCGGTGATGTCAGCCCGGGAGGAGAGGTTGAGACGGATTGCACAGGCTCAGGAGGAGGAACGGCTGCGGGTTGAGGCCGAGAGGGCCAAGGCTGCGGAGGAGGCCTTCGTAGAGGAGATGGGGACGGCTGAGCAGGCCCAGGAGGAGGGTGGTTTGCCTCGCGAGCGGGCGGTGGAGCGGGCAGAGGCGCTGCGGGCTGCAGGCCGGGCGGCCTTTGATGCTGGGACCTATGCTCCTCCGGAGCCACACTTGTTTATACCCTCCGGGTTCGAGAGTTACGTCCCCCGTCGTGATGACTACGACGCGGAGCTTGTGCTGAGAGACCCTGAGTGGCACTTGTCAGTGGACTGGGCGCAGGTATTTCTCTGAACTTGCCTTTGATTCTTTTGGATAGTTCCATATTACAATATCTGCACGTAGCTCGCTTGTACATGAACTCTGATAGTATAGGGATGCATGCATGCCTGTTAGCTTGACATGATAGATAGAGACTTGACCAAAGAGAACTTGAACTTCGACCATAGAATTGCTAGAGCATTGATAAGAACCATGTGATAACGGACTTGAGTCGACTGTAGGTTGCCTCGACTTGTTGATATTGGAACTTGAACTCGACTAATAGGGTGCCGTGCCTTTGATTCGACTGAATGAAATTGCCCTTTTTGAGAAGAGAATCGACTTTGAAAGAATACCTTGTGCATATAGGACACTGCGCTCTTGAAGCGACTTACTTCGACCTCATAGCAGATGTAGGCCGTGAATTGACCCTTAAATGCTACTTTTGATTCCGGCTTGACTGTTTAGACTTGTGATTTCCCTTGATTCGACTGCTTGCTGTAGTATACTGACGAATTCTTGCCCATTTGCTTTTTGTGGTGTGCAGAGGACGAGAGGTAGCACGAGAGGACACGGCGGTCCTGCCAGTTCTCTTGAGTTGTACCAGGGGCTGCCCGAGCGGGTTAGAGCCTTGGTTGACGCTGCAGGGTTCAGGCCGTTCATCCTCGCGCAGACGGCTACACTCAGCGACCACGCCTTGCTCACGGCGCTGGCTGAGAGGTGGTGGGATGCCTCCAATACCTTTCACTTTCCGATCGGGGAGATGACCCTGACTCCGGCGGACTTTGCTGCTTTGACGGGCTTGCGGGTAGGAGGGGATCCGATCCCTTTTGACACGGGGATTCATAAGGATCCGGCGGCGCTGCGGTGGTTCTTGGGCTTCGAGCCGGCGGGCATCTCAGAGACATACGCCCATGATCAATTCCATTGGCATCTGACGGGCAGGATCCCGAGCTCAGAGCAGGAGGAGGAGCAGATGGCGAGGGCCTACTTGCTGTACTTGTTCGGGGCCTCACTGTACCCCAACAAGCGGTCCACGGTGCACGCGGCCTACTTGCCAGCCTTGTTTGACTTGCACAGAGCGGCGAGGTACGACTGGGGAGGTGCAGCTCTGGGGACGTGCTACAGCTTCATGGGGGAGTTCTCTCGGCGGAAGAAGGCGATTGCCGGCTACTGGAGAGTGTGGGAGGTAAGAAACCGACTTTGAAAGCATTTATTTCCCACGTACTTCTTTTCTTTTGAATTGTAACTGCTGTACTGACGCTTTTGACTGATTGTTTGAACTTGCAGCTATGGGCCTACGAGGTGCTGAAGATATACCCTCCAGAGAACACATGCCCGGACTTGAAGATGCTCCCCCGTGCTCTGATATGGGGGCCACAGTACAGGGGCAAGAAGGCGGCAAGAGGTAACCTCCAGGCCTTCCGGGCGTACCTTGACGAGCTGTCGGGTACCCAGGTAAAACTCAAACTTTCTACTGCCTACCACTGCCCTTGAATTGCTTTAATGCTGTCGCTGACCGACTGCTTGTTGTTTGTCTGCTGAATACTTTCAGGTGGAGTGGGATCCTTGGAGGTCCGCGGAGGCTGAGCCGGAGTACTTGTTTCGGAGCAGAGAGGTGGCTGCGAGTCGTGTGCTGCTGGAGTCGATCTTTGGATGGCAGTGGTACCTGGGGGACCGAGTGACACGGCAGTCACTTGAGGCTTCGGAGTTCGTCGTGCCTGGTCCACTTCCGCCTCGTGCTTCACACACAGACCAGTACACGCTGGCTGAGCTGCAGCGCTTCACTGTCCCGGCGGGTCTTATCGCTTTCTTGAGGCCTGAGCGGAACTATGCCGTCTATCGGAAGCAGTACTTGGCGGGGCCGCTTGGGGTAGTCGAGCACGGAGCTGTAGAGGCCGAAGCTATGGCGGCTGGAGAGGAGAGGCGCGGACAAAGTGGCGGAACTGCCCGTCCGAGGGAGAGGAGTGAGTCTGCTAGGGCGACGGGACTTCCTCAGCTTTCTTGGACGCTGGTTGTGCGGGACGCTCAGGGAGAGGAGGCCACTCTGCAGTTCGAGCCGGCTAGGAGAGAGCCCGACAAGATCACAGGACCGGTACGATACTTAGCGTCTCCTGTATTTTCCTTACTTTGATTTGCACATGCATACTTGACTTGATTGCTTTATTGTAAACAGGCTCCCATGACGTGGGTACGAGAGGCGGTGCGCTTGATGAAGGCAATGGAGAAGGAGTTTCAGAGGATTGCCAGCGGTGCCCAGTTGCGGTTGCACTATCCACCTCCAGCTCCAGCTCCAGCTCCTACTGTGCAGCCTCAGGTATATCTTTGAAACTTTGATAGAATAACGACCTGCTTTCACATTTCAATATATATGCAATATGTACACAAATATTAACAAGCTAAATGCAATGCAGGGGCAGGCTAGGGCGGCTCCTAGAAGGAAGAGCGTGAGGCCACCTTCTCAGAAGAAGATAGCGCCAAGCTCTTCCCGGCCAACAGCGAGTACTCAGAGGGGAGTACGGATCGCGCCTGCCAGCGAGGATCTTCCGTTCCGCCGAGAGCTGAGGAAGAGGCCCGCGGAGAAGAGGCCTGCTGAGGGGCCTTCGCAAAAGAGACGGAGGGAGGAAGAGGAAGCAGATGAAGAAGAGGAGAGCACGTCTCTCAGCAGCGGTTCGGACTCCGCAGGTGATCCTCGGTTCCGGATAGACCTGCGCGAGCTGGTAGAGAGCGAGGAGGAAGAGGACGACGAGGACCTTTTTGACGACTGAGGGCCATCACTGAGCCTTAGTCTATTTTGCTGTTTTTGCCTTGACTTTGATACCGAGATATTCTGAGATTTTGGATACGAGGCCTGTGTGCCCGCTGATCTTCGGGCGAGTGTGCCCTGGTATTTTTGAGTTTGCTTTGGGCCGGCGTGCCGCTTGATACATTCCCACCTTTTGCCTTCTTATGGCTTTGACACAGTAGTAATAATATTTGCATCTTCTGTTCGTTGATTCCTTTAGTTATTGGTTTTTATGCTTGAGGGAATGAACGAACCGTCCCCTAATATCTAACATGCATTGATGATGGTTCTGAATCGACACGGACACTTGCACATGCGCACAAAAGACGTAGCTCAAATAAAATGGATAGAAAAGGCCCTAGGATACGAGATAATACCCCAGACACGCGGAGGATATGGGAAAATAGGCATTAATAGACCAAAATCCGTATTTCTCCGAAACGGAAGAAACTGACACTTTTGAAAGACTCTATAGATGTACAACGACTTGTACGAAGCGCCAAAATGGTAAAGAATACCCCGGCATACGGCGAATACCGATAAAAAGCTAAAAATGTCACAAAAACAGACATAAGACGCAAAAGATGACTCGATATGGTCCCGGACTGAAACCGACACCCCCGCGCAGTCACACAAGTCCTATGTGACGCGTGCGGTATAACAAAACTTGGCAAAACCCTCGAAAATGAGATTCGACACTCCGTATCTTTGATTTGAGTTTGAAACGGGCCTCCGGGGGTCCAAAATCTTCGATGAGCGCGGCTTTTGAGCTCCGACGCTTCGCTGCAGTCTCAAATGACGTTTAAGACTTGTGGGAACCAAGAAATGACCAAAGCCAACCCTGGAACAAAA
>BPLS01027660.1:88648-127702 GCA_019656275.1 Rhododendron kiyosumense
AAAATCGATCTCCGATCAGGATATCATCAGCTAAGGATTCGAGATGAGGACATTGTCAAGACGGCTTTCTGAACAAGATATGGCCACTACGAGTTTGTAGTAATGCCGTTTGGACTGACCAATGCTCCAGCAGTATTCATGTGTCTCATGAACAAGATTTTTCAACCCTACTTAGATAAGTTTGTAGTGGTGTTCATTGACGACATTTTGATTTACTCTGCCAGCAAGGAAGAGCACGAAGAACATCTTAGAATGGCACTACAAATACTCCGAGATAACCAACTTTACGCTAAAGCCAGTAAATGCGAATTTTGGCTTGAAGTGGTTAAGTTCTTGGGGCATGTAGTATCTAAGGATGGAATTGCTGTGGACGAAGGCAAGGTCGAAGCAGTGCTGAAATGGAAACAGCCGACCTCTGTGTTTGAGATCAGAAGTTTTCTAGGATTGGCTGGTTACTACCGAAGATTCATACCAGACTTCTCAATCTTAGCTAAGCCAATGACCAGGCTGACTCAGAAAGGAGTGAAGCTGGATTGGAGTGAAGCCTGTGAGAAATCTTTCCAAGAGCTAAAGAAGAGATTGACCAGCGCGCCGATTCTCATCATTCCCGAGCGTGGTATCGATTACACTGTCTACTGTGATGCGTCAAGAGATGGCTTAGGATGTGTGCTGATGCAGAATGGGAAGGTCGTAGCTTATGGATCTCGACAACTCCGACCGCACGAGAAGAATTACCCCACCCATGACTTAGAATTAGCTGCAGTAGTATTCGCTCTCAAGTCGTGGCGTTACTATCTGTGGGGAGAACAATTCGAAGTTTTTACCGACCATAAGAGTCTCAAGTATCTATTCACTCAGAAGGAGTTGAATTTGAGGCAGCGTCGATGGATGGAGTATTTGGAGGACTACAAGTTTACCATGCAGTATCACCCTGGCAAGGCTAATGTGGTAGCTGACGCTCTTAGCCGAAAGGAAAGAGCACAGAAAGTCAAAACTGCCATCAAGGAATGGGAGATGGTTAATACTCTCAACGAGTTCAACTTGCGGCCATCATCAGAGAATGGGAACGTTCGATTGTATGCCCTAATTGCAGAGCCAGCACTTCATCAGGAAGTACTTCTAGCCCAAACCTTCGAGCAGACTTGTGAATTCGTCCGGCATCGAATCCGAGAAGGAAAGGCGGTGCCAGGATGGACAATCGAGGAGAATAACAGTCTAAAATTCAAAGGAAAGGTATTCGTACCTAATGTTGGAACCCTTCGTGAAAGTGTACTTCGAGAAGCTCATCATTCGAACTTTGCAGTTCACCCTGGTGGTACAAAGATGTATCATGACCTGCGAAGAACGTACTGGTGGGAAGGAATGAAGAAAGATGTTGCACGATTTGTGTCTACCTGTTTGGTATGCCAACAAGTCAAGGCCGAGCATCAGAAACCTGGAGGAGACCTTCAACCCTTGCCAATACCGACGTGGAAGTGGGAGCATATCTCAATGGACTTTGTCACTGGATTACCAAGATCTGCCAAGTCCAATACTGCTATCTGGGTGATTGTGGATAGACTCACCAAGTCTTCACACTTTCTACCTGTCAAGATGACGGAAAACGTGGAGCAACTAAGCATGTTGTACATTCGAGAAATCGTACGCCTTCATGGAGTACCAATCTCGATAGTGTCTGACAGAGACCCACGTTTTGTGTCGCACTTTTGGAAAGGATTGCAAAAAGCAATGGGAACTGACGTGAGGCTTAGCACAGCCTTTCACCCTCAAACAGATGGACAAACGGAGAGGACTATTCAAACTTTGGAGGATATGTTGAGAGCTTGCGCTTTGGATTTCTCTGGGAGCTGGGAGCAGCACTTGCCATTGGTAGAGTTCGCCTACAACAACAGCTATCAAGCAAGTATCGGAATGGCACCATATGAAGCTCTATATGGACGACCCTGTCGATCGCCAGTTTGTTGGACGGATGCTGGAGAAACAGGATTGATCGGACCCGACATAGTGCGAGATACAACGGAGAAAGTCAAGACCATCAGACAAAGGATCCAGACTGCTCAAAGCCGACAGAAGAGTTACGCGGATAAAAGGAGCCGACCCTTGTCTTTTGCCGTGGGAGATCATGTGTTCCTAAAGATCAGACCAAAGAAAGGAGTCATCAGATTTGGAAAGAAAGGAAAACTGTCCCCGCGCTACATTGGACCGTTCAACATCGTGGAGAAGATCGGGAAAGTTGCTTATCGCTTGGCATTACCACCCCAGCTAGATCGAGTGCATAACGTGTTTCATGTGTCCATGCTTCGCAAGTATCTAGCATTGCCCACTCACGTTATCAACTGGGAGGACATCTCTATCGAGGAAGATGCAACATACGAGGAAGAGCCGATAGAAATTCAAGACCGAAGCGAGAAGACTATCCGTAACAAGACAATCAAGTTAGTCCGAGTTCTATGGAAGCATCGTGGAGCTGGAGAGACTACTTGGGAAATAGAGAAAACCATGAGAATGAAATACCCTCACCTGTTTGAATCCTAGCGTGCACCTAATTTCGAGGACGAAATTGTTTAAGGGGGATAGGTTGTAATAACTCTGAATTTTATGGAATAAAAGTTATTTTGATTATTCGAGTTATTTATTTTAATTGCTTGAATTGCGTAAATTCTTGTATTTTGCCATAATTGCACTTTGGTCCCTCAAGTTTCAAATCTTTCGCTTTAGTCCTACTTAGCAAGCCTAGTTAGCATCTAACTATCTTGTTAGAGTAACTAAACCGAAAAGTTCCCTAGTCTTGGCAAAATGACCATTTTGCCCCTCGTTGGAACTTTTGAACCTTTTGGACCCTAGACTTTATATTTTGATATTCATTTTCTTTTAATCTTTTTGGATTATTTCTTTGACCATTGGACAATAATGGTTAGGGGGATTATTATCCATTGGGTAATAGAATCCCAATTGTTTATATTAAAAAGTAAACTTACTTTATTGTACCTTTTAATTACTATATTAATTTCTTTGGCCTAATAACTATTATCCATTGGATAATAGATGTTAGGGGGAGTTTTGTCCATTGGATAAAGAGGTTAATCTTCCTAAGTGCCATTAGATCATTTAATTAATTACTTTCCTTAATTTGGGGAAAAGTACTATTACTTTAATCAAAAGTAAATAGTGACCAAAGTATCCTTTAATTATTCTTTAATGGGATTTTTACTACTTTTATATATACATATATATGTGTATATATGTATTGTACATAGGAGGATTATTATAATGCCTATGGTACCCTAGTATTTAATTAGTTGGTGGAGGTGAATCCTAGCCTTTATTTACCTTAGATTGCAAAGTACCTTGAACCATTTGTTTATTGGGATTTTCTTACAACTTGTATGACATATATATATACATATATGCTTGTACCATGCAAGAGAGAAAGGGAGAGAGAGAGAGAGAGAGAGAGAGAGAGAGGCCGAGAGAGAGAGAGAAGGGAGAGAGGAGAGAGAGGAAGGAGAGAGATGGAAGATTTGATGTAAGTCTTGTATTGAATTTTGATGTGTACTTCAAATCCTTGCATATATTTTCTTCCAAATTCAAATCCTTACACCTTTGTACTCCCATATTCACCTAGCAAGCTTCCCAACCATTGGATGGTGTACAATTCTCATCTCAACCCTCCAATTGGATGCAAAATCTCTCCAAGGTACACCATAGCCTTACAAGCTAGGATTTTCCATTGATTTTCCATGGATATTTCCATTTAAATTGGAATTTTCTTAACCCTTTGATCATGTACCAATCTCATCTCATCCTTCCATTTTGATTCAAGAATCCAACCTAGTACTAACCTAGCCATGCAAGCCTAGGATTTTCTCCTTGATTTATGCTTCAAAGTTGGATTTGTTTTGATTTAAAATTGGGGAAGAAGAGAGAGAGAGGGGGCCGGCCTTGATGAGAGAGAGGGAGCCCTTGGCCTATAAATAGAAGCTCATTCCTTCTTTGAAAATCACACCTCAAAGCAATTGCTCCTCCTTCTCTCTAGAAATTCCAAGTTCTTGTTCTTAGTTCAAAGTTCTTCTTTGTTTTTATGAGTTTTTGAGTGAAACCCCCGAGCCACTTCCAAAACCACCCGACGGCTCCCAAAGTAGAGTAGTAGTAGTTAGTTAGGTTGTTTCTAGGAAAAGTCTCCAAAACTTTTCCTTTCGAAGCAATCGGAGGGCCGTTACGCTGCCGATTTTCACCCGACGACCAAAGCCACCGCCAAGAAGAACGGTAGTGAATTCTATCTATATGTAGTTAATCCTAACTATTTTCTATCTAATTGGTAGTAATCTTAACTAGTTTCAAAAGCTTACTTTGATTTTGTAAAGAAGTTGTGATCTTACTTTAAAGGTGGCTTATTTGTTGTTTGAAAAGTAAAAATGCATGTCTATGTTATTTTTGGTATTCAAGCATGCTACGTGGCTTAGATGTTGTTGTTTTACCATTTCGAAGTTGGAATAATGCTTGTTGGTTGTAAAAAGTCTCACACGCGGAGTCTCACATGCAAACGTGACACGAAAACCAAGAAAGTAGACATATGGCACCTAGGGTGTGTTTAAAAAGGCTATTGTGTTTTTCCCGGTTGGAAAGTACTTTGGAAACCACATAATGACCATTTTGAGGGTATTATGTGAATGTGTGTGTGTGTGCCAATGGGAACCCGGTGCGGCGGAACCATTGTGAGGATACTCGAGAGTCCGGAACGGCGGAATCGAGGTTGGGTGTGTTTGGCTTGGTATCCGCGTTACGGAACCAATGCTTGTGTGCCAATGGGAACCCGGTGCGGCGGAACCATTGTGAGGATACTCGAGAGCCCGGAACGGCGGAATCGAGGTTGGGTGAGTTAAAAGGTGTTTTTGATAAAGTGTAACAATGAAAAGGTTAACGATGAGTCAAACGCCAACGGTAGTTACAAGCGAATGTCAAACATGTTAGCTTATTGTCTTTTATCCCTGCGTGTGTACTTATCATGTGGAAATCGATGTTAGTATGGTAGGATTTACTATTGAGCCCTCGTAGCTCATGGTGTTGCCTTTGTGGTGACCCTGGCATATTATATGGGTGGCGACGCCGATATAATATGTCAGATTTGATAGATGAACAGGGCGACCTTTTCACTTTGGAGGCGTACGGAGCCGAGGAACTCGCTAGGCTGGAGGAGCAAGAGGAGCCGTAGACTAGGATTTCCTAGTTTCCTTTTGTTATCTTTTGAACTTCAAATGCTCCTATGTGAGCCGTTTTGTAGTAATGAGCAGTGACTCCATATTTCTGTAATAAATTTCCTTATTTAACGTACCTAAAATTTAGGGGCGTTACAAATGATGACTTCACCAGGCTGCCCGGCAAGGGTGACTTCTGCCTGCAGTCCTGAGCTCTGCGTTTGAGGTGGTGCTGAGGTTGAGGCAACACTGGTGCTCGGATGGGCAAGTCTCCTGTCGATTACCCCTCTGTACGCGGGAGTGTATCCTAGCAGCACCTCTGCATTTCGACCTCTACCTACTGTTCGGGTACCAGGCTCCCCGGTGTAGTTCAGGATCCGATTAATATCCTCTGTTCGGATATGACTCGGAACACGTCTGGGCCGTCTGTTGGCGTTCTCAGCTACAAGATTGAAGTATGGAAACGAAAAATATGAGTATGGAAAAGCTATGAGAAAGCAGTAGATAAAGCACTACAAAAACAGAATTGAGAGCATACGTGGGTAGCCCCATATGTGCGGGCAATGAAGCCCTATCACTTGGCCATCTTCCCCTATTGGTTCGAATGCTCCCGTTATGTAGAGGAAATCGATCTCGTGGTCACGAGCGGAATCAGGCAGATTTAGCACGAGTCGTTTGTCTGCCCTCCTAACCTTGAAGTAAAAGGTGTTGTACTCGGGGTTTAGCACAATGCTATACCACCATTGGATGTCCCAAATCCCCAGTTGGGTCCCTAAGATCCTATTTAGAGCTACAATCCCCATCACTAGCCTAAAAACGTTAGTAGAAACTTGCATAGGGGTGAGGCGATACCAATTCAAAAGCTGACGAAGTAGGGGGTGGAGGGGAAATCTAACTCCTCCCTCAACAATGGCTACAATAGGGATGCACATCCTATCCCAGGTACCCCCGTCCCTGTCTGCATCTAAAGGGGCGAGTTCAAGCCCTACATTATCAGGAATGTCGTACTTTACCCTAAAAGCCGCCATGGCTGACGGGGTTTCGCACAGCTTCCTGAACTTTCCTGGTTTAGGGCTGCTGTCGCCCTCATTCGCCATTTGAAATATGGAGAAGGAACTGTGAAACGACTAAAGAGGGTACGAATAAATCCCTAAAACTAATGAACGAGAAGGAGCGAAAAACCTTACGAGGAGAGCACGACGATGTCGGAGGTTGCAGACGGCGGCGATGGCGTTCGAGTCGCTTGGGGTGAAGAAGACGAGAAGAGAATTCGAAACTGTGAGCCCAAATGAAACCTTTTCAGAGGTTTAAGGGCTGA
The DNA here is from genome assembly GCA_019656275.1 of Rhododendron kiyosumense. Lineage (NCBI taxonomy): Eukaryota > Viridiplantae > Streptophyta > Magnoliopsida > Ericales > Ericaceae > Rhododendron > Rhododendron kiyosumense. Next base: position 95,162 of record BPLS01027660.1, read on the forward strand.
GAACGGAGACGAAATGTCTCTAACCACGCCGTTACAGATTAAAGTAACGGAAAGCGGAGATTACGCTAACAACGTTTGAAAAACGTCAGTTCAAAATTAAATACAAGGCGTACGAGATACGCCACGTGGAGTTATTACCCCGAGATGGTATAATGGCGTAGCCGCCAACAATATCGAAGGGCATTAAAAGTGATGACTGCCCGGGGCTGGACGAATATGGTCCAGAACTGATTGATTCTGAAAAGCCCCACCCATTGCCCCCGAACAGCGGCAAACGGATGAGGCTGGGGAGCAATTGTAGGGAGGTATTCCCGAACAGGTAAGATTAGTCGCCGAACACGTGATGAGTTATGGACACGTGGCAGACATGATAAGTCTATTGCCGGGCATTGTGATAAGCGGCGATATGGACCAGTGACATGTGAAGCCATTGGTCCAGATAGTCTGTTCGGCTGCTGAGGTCAAAAGACATGTGAAGTCATTTGACCGGATATAACAACGTGGACCAGTTGCATGTGAGGTCATTGGTCCAGGAGGACTGTTCGGCAAAGAGGAAGCCAAACAGTGCGAAAAGTTGCCTTAAGTCGTGACGTGGCGAGAATACTCCAGAATGGTAATATTCCGTAAGAAGGATAAGATCCCGAGCATATAGGATCGAGGCTAGAGACCCAACGTGAGTGGGGTGTTCGGATAATTATGGGAAAGAATCCCAAAAGGACTGAGAGTCCCATGAAGGTTAAACTACCATGCAGATAAGGGAACGAGAATCCATGAGATACTAGGTTTCCTATGCGAGGTAGGAATCCTAGGGCAACAGGGATGCTTGGGCAGCAAGCATCCGTGAATCTATAAATACGAGGTAAACCTAGAGGTAAAAGGTATGCAATATTTGGCCATCTCTTATTGCTTTCCTACTGATAATTAGGGTTTTCATACTAGTACGTGAGACTAACTTGAGCATCGGAGGGCCTTTGCCACGAGAGGCAAAGGTGCGCTCACCCTCTGTCTATTTTGCAGATTAGGGTTCCGACGAAGAACTAGGGTTCCGGTGTGGAGGCACGTGAGGCCGCTCCAGTTTAATGTTGTTCAGAACGCTAATTGTTTTCATCCCCCTACACCCGGGGCTGACAAGTATGGACCAGAACTGTTGTCTCTAAAGAGCTTCACCCATTACCCCCGAACAGTGGCAGATGAATGAAGCTGGGGAGCAATTGTAGGGAGGTATTCCCAAACCGATAAGTTTATTCGCCGAACACGTGATGTATTATGGACACGTGGGAGGCACGACAAGTCTATCGCCGGGCAGTGCGATGAGCAGCAATATGGACCAGTTGCATGTGAGGTCATTGGTCCAGATAGTCTGTTCGGCTGCTAAGGTCAAAAGACATGTGAAGTCATTTGATCAGATACAACAACGTGGACCAGTTGCATGTGAGGTCATTGGTCCAGGAGGACTGTTCGGCAAAGAGGAAGCCGAACAGTGGAAAAAGTTGCTCTAAGTCGTGGCATGACAAGAATATTCTGGAATGGTAGTATTCCGTAAAAGCATAAGATCCTGAGTATATAGGATCGAGCCAAGAGACCCAACGTGAGTGGGGTGTTCGGATAATTATGGGAAAGAGTCCCATAAAGATTGAGCTTTTGTACAGATAAGGGAATGAGAATCCAGAAGATACTAGGTTTCCTATACGAGGTAGGAATCCTAGGGCAACAGGGATGCTTGGGCTGCAAGCATCCGTGAGCCTATAAATACGAGGTAAGCTGGAGGTAAAAGGTACGCAATATTTGGCGATCTCTTATTGCTTTCCTACTGATAATTAGGGTTTGTTTCCCAGTACGTGATACTAACTTAGGCATCGGAGGGCCTTTACCACGAGAGGCAAAGGTGCACTCACCCCTTGTCTGTTTTGCAGATTAGGGTTCCGGTGTAGAGGCACGTGAAGCCGCTGCAAATTGGTGTCGTTCAGAACACTAACTGTTTTCATCCCCCTACAAATAAAACCTCACGACAATTTCTTTTGCTCATCTTGTTCATATGTTCCCAGCCGTGTTCTCCTTCTTGCCGTCGTCTGAGCGTTGTCACCAAGCCCCAGCCGTGAATAATCTCTCAAAGCAAAACCCTATCACCTTTTTTTTGGCACCGAAGGAACAAGAAAGGAAAATAGAATTCTTTCCTAAGTCTAATTCTTGGCCAATAAAACTAATGTACAATGATATACTTCTTTCATTTAGGCCCACCATTAATGAATATAGTGTATTGTTTCCTATCTTGCCGTCCCAATTCTAGCCAATACCAATTACAAATCCTAAGGCCACGTAGACAACAGGAGAACATTGCAAGGCCATTTGATCGTGCCTCAATTGATTTCTGCCATATCCAATTAGCTTCCGTGGCTCATCGTTCACGGCAATTGCTTTGACACCAAATAAGATTCGACATTGCACTTTCTGAATCTAACAACCGATATGTAAGTTATCATCATTTTTTCTGCAAATGTAATAATCTAACGTGAATGATCAAAAAGATAACAATAATATCGAATTAAGCACAATAAGGAACTAACAACATATGGTATTGGAGATTCTATATATCAATATTTAGTGGCTATCAGATATGCATCAAGAAAACTCATTCGCTCATAGCCAGCTGTCTCATCAACCAACTGGTCTATCCTTGGGAGAGGAAAACTGTCCTTCGGACATGCTTTGTTCAGGTCTGTGAAGTCCACACAGACACGCCTCTTCCCGTTCTTCTTCTTCATGACCACGGTGTTGGACAGCCATTCGGGGTAGTAGACTTCACGTATTGCTTTTGCCTCCAGCAAGCGATTGACTTCTTCAACAACAGCATCCACATGCTGCACGACTGCCCTATGTTTTCTCTGAATGACTGGCTTATGCTGAGGGTCAACATTCAAATGGTGACAGATTATATCAACATCTACGCCGGGCATTTCTTCTGGTACCCACACAAATACGTCGACATATTCCTTCAGAAACTATATCGATTCAACCTTTTCCTCAGCTGGTAGTGATTCCCCGATCAAAAAATATCTCTCAGGATCAGCCTTGTTGATCTGAATTTTGTCCGGCCCTCGATTACCTTATCAGCCGGGCATCTTCTGATGTCCTCGATAGTCAGTTGATCTAGTACTTCCAATGTATGAACGTGGTGGGCCTTTGGGGCTCTTTTAACGATGGAGATCAGACATTGTTGGGCCACTTTCTGATTGCCCCTGATTACTTCGATCCCATTGGATCCTGGGAATTTCACCATCTGGTGGTAAGTTGAGGAGACTGCCCTCATTTTGTGCAACCAGGTTCTTCCTATAATCGTGTTATAGGAAGAAGGAACATCTATGACCAGAAAATCTGTCCTCAAAATAACTGATCCGGCCCGAACAGGCAGTGTTACTTTTCCAAGGGGCCAAACTGCTCCTGCACCAAACCCAATCAAGGGTGTTGTGGATTGCTCCAAATCTGTTTGGGCTAGCCCCAGCTTCTTGAATGCATCGTAGTACATCACCTCTGTACAACTTTCTGAATCCACTAGGATCCTCTTGATGTCATACTCCCCAACTTGTAGGGTTATAACCAAAGCATCATTGTGAGGTATCTGGACTTCTCCCAAATCATCGTCTGTGAATGCTATGCTCTCATTGCATAAATCACTTTCTTGCCCTCTCTTATTTTCCAATCGCATCACATGCTGATCGTGTTTAACCTACCTTTGTAATAGCCTAACCTCATTTCTCGTATAAGGTGTGGCCAACCCATGTATCATATGGATTACTCCTTTAGGATTCTGCTCGTAATCCAGTTCCATGGCTTTCCCTTTCTCCTTGGGATCTTCCAGGATAAATTTTTTGAGATAGCCTCGAGAGTCCAAATCGTCGAGGTGTTTTTTGTACATCTCGCAGTTTTCAATCATGTGGCCCCAATCTTTGTGGTAGCTGCAGTGTTGATTCGTAGCACGTTTTGTGTCTTTATCTCCGCCTAGACTTGGGGGCCACTTGAAGTATGGCTGATTCTTTATTCGGTTAAGAATCCTATAAATTAGTTCCTTCCAAACAGTAGAGATAGAAAAGAAGGATTTGGGATCAGGGGCTTGCTTATCCTTGTATGGATCTTTCTTAGCCGGCCCATACTCCTTCCTCTCCTTGTAAGTCTTGGGCTCTAGCTTATCCACCTTTTTGGCAGGTGTCTTTGGGCTGTTCGGCAGCAATCCTGTCGTCCTCGTGGAGTATGTCATCCTCCATTCTGGCGTGCTGCTCTATTCGTTCCATCAGTTTGGCCAACGTAGCCATCGGATGTTTATTCAATGAACGACGCAGCTCTCTGCGAAAAGGTTAAACAGTTTTGAAGGTTGCTATGGCATACTCCTCACTGCAGCTTTCAATCTCGTTGAAAGTTTCCCAGTACTTCTTTGCGTAATCTCTGATCGGCTCGCTCTCCGCCTGTTTCATGGTGGAAAGACTCTCAAATGTCTTTGGGGCCTTTCTACTTGTCAAGAACCGAGCAGTGAATTCTTCAGCCAACTGCCTCCATCCTCATATGGATCGTGGTGCCAATTTATGAAACCAAGGTAAAGCCACCTTGCCTAGACTTGATGGGAACATCGTGGACAGAATGGCATCATCGCCATCGTGCAAGAACATGACCTGCTGGTAGTGCTGTATGTGAGCCATAGGATCCGTGTTTGTTTCATAAAGTGCGAACGCTCCGTGCTTCACTCTGCTTGGCAACCTAGCCTCCTGCAGCCTCCTTGCAAAAGGGGAGGCCGTAATGTTACTCAGGGCTTTTCGTGCCGCTTCTTGTGCTGACACTGTCCCGTCCTCGCTTTCCTTCATTTTGTGAGCCGTAACTTTGGCCCAGTCAGTATCAGGCCTCTCGTACCTATCGCGGTGATGCTTCTTTGTTTCTTCTTCTTCGGGTGTGGAACTTTGCTCTGTGCTCCTTCTTTTTCGTGAAGAAGCCCTTCGCCTTTCTGGTGTTCGGTCTTTTCTTCTGTTTCTCTTCCTTCGTGGAGAAGCTTCATATCGTCTCATGGTAGGACTATTGCTCCTGCTCCTTCTTCCTCGTGAATGAGGCTCTTTATGGACTAGCAGAGCCCGTCTGTCTTCTTCGGAATTTCTTCGTGAGAGTCCGGAATCTTCTGGGTGATCTCGTACCCTCTGTAACTCTCGTATTTCGTACTCTCGGTTTTTAATCAAACGAGCGTACTTTTCAATCTCCTTCCTCTTTTTATCGAGGACGTTTTCGCTGTTGTGTACACTCCTTGAACATTCCACCGATGCTTCTTTTCGGTGGGACTTGCTCCTTCTCGTGGAGCCCATAGTCGTTTTGTCCTCTCTACCAGTGGGCTTTCTCGGAGCACCTGGTGGAAATTTATCCCCTCCACCACTTAACTGGTTCTTTGGATTAAATGGCGTGGTTGGATCTTCCTCCATCATGGTTATCTTTTTAGGGAATTCTCTCGTTTCCCACAGACGGCGCTAATTGTAGGGGGATGAAAACAATTGGTGCTCTGGACAACACCAAACTGCAACGGCTTCACATGCCTCTACACCGGAACCCTAGTTCTTCATCGGAACCCTAATCTGCAAAACAGATAAGGGGTGAGTGCACCTTTGTCTCTCGTGGCAAAGGCCCTCCGATGCCTAAGTTAGTATCACGTACTAATAATGAACCCTAATTATCAGTAGGAAAGAGATAACCAAATATTGCGTACCTTTTACCTCCAGATTTACCTCGTATTTATAGTTTCACGGGTGCTTGCTGCCCAAGCATCCCTGTTGCCTTAGGATTCCTATCTCGTATAGGAGACCTAGTATCTCACGGATTCTCGTTCCCTTACCAGTATAATAGCTTAGTCCTTTTGGGACTCTCAGTCCTTTTGGGACTCTTTCCCCTAATCATCCGAACATCCCATTTACGTTGGGTGTCTTGCCTTGATCCTATATACCCGGGATCCCATTCTTTTACAAAATATTATCGTTCTGGAACCTTTTAGGGCATTCTTACCGCCTTATTATTTTAGGGCAACTTCTTCCCCCGTTTGGTTACCTTGTTGCCGAACAGTCCACATGGACCAATGACCTTTCATGCCACTGGTCCTTATCGTTACATTTGGACAAATGACTTTACATATCTTTTGTCCTTATCAGCCGAACAGACTGCTTGGATCAATGACTTCTCATGTCACTGGTCCATATCGCCGTTCACTGCACTGCTCGGCAATAAGCCTTGTCTCGCTTACCACGTGTTCCCACACATCACGTGTTTGATTACTAATTGCATCTGTTCGGGAATACCTCCCTACAACTTGAATTTTGGAAATAGATTGAATTTTGAAAAAGACTTGAATTTGAATTTTAAAAGAGACTTGAATTTTGAAAAGTTTGAATTTGGAGAGACTTGAATTTTGAGACTTGAAACTTGAATTTTGAAAGAGACTTGAATTTGAGACTTGAAACTTGAATTTGAAAGAAACTTGAATTTTGAAAAGTTTGAATTTGGAGAGACTTGAATTTGAGACTTGAAGCTTGAAGGAGACTTGAATTTTGAAAAAGACTTGAATTGAATAGCTTAAATTTTGGAAGAGACTTGAATTTGAATAACTTGAATTTGAATAGCTCGGAAGTTGAATTTTGAGAGACATTTGAATTGAAAAGCTTGAATTTTGAAAGAGACTAAAATTTGAAAAGCTTGAATTTTGAAGAACTTGAATTTTTGAAAGTGGTTTGAACTTGAAGAGCTTGAATTTGACGTTCGTTTGAGACAGTACATGAACGATGGTGCAAATTGATATGTCATGTCATGTGAGCATATAAAATCAATGCAAGTATGACAAAAGTGAGTCCCAGAGGGCGAAGTGCAGATAGAGTGTGAGTTCCGGAGGACAAAGTGCTATACAAAGCAAAGTCCCAGGGGACAAAGTGCAAGACAAAGTGTAGTCCTAGAGGACGAAGTGCGAGACAAATTGTAGTCCCAAAGGACGAAGTGAAGTCCCAAAGGATAAACCACAGCTCGAGAGACTGAAAGGCTTCTAGGTCAGTTATACTATAACTCGAGAGAAGCTACTGGCTTAAAAGATCGTGGATTGATCTTGGAATTGACTCTTGAACAATCATTCGAGATTCACCTATGGCACCGAATGACAACGATGATGCTATTCGAGGACGTGTTTGAGTACCCTATTTGCTTTACTGTCTTTGGCCAGCGGACCGGTATTCTCAGGAACTTCGAATTTAGGTTGGATTCCATGCTGGATTTGAGCAGGGGTTTGCCTTTGGCCGAGGTTTGAGTCTTGGATTTGCTTTTCCCGGCAGACGACATTGAGCTGATATATCCCAGTGAGTAACGACCCCCAGTCCTGATGGTTTTGACAACCAAGCGCAATCTAGGGTATGATTATGGCCTAATGAGCCTTTCTCAAGGGTGACTTTCACGAGTTTAAGATTGACAAAACTAAGACGACTGGTTCGACCTTTTAGAAAATGGAGTGGATTTGACAGGACTATATTGACTCAAATTTTTGAAGGAGGGAAAGATCGTTTATGAATGAAACGACTTTCGAATAGTGCCTATGATTGGGCGGAGAGTTTGACTCTTTGAAGAAAACATGATTCATATTCTATAATTTATGACAAACCAGGTTTTGTGATTTTTCCCTTCAAAATTTGTTTTACTCCATCAATTGATCGAAACACAAGAGTTTTTATCATGAACCAAGTTGGTGATGATGACCCATGCCCCCGTTTGGATTTTCGCCTTAATTGATGTGGGTTTTGCACAATGCCTTGATGTATTAATGCCCTTTAACATAACACCTAAGACTCTTGCTATCAAGTAGTGCTTTTCAATCTGAAAGGACTTTTTGGGTTGTAATGTGGGCCATGGTTTGGGCTTGACAAAGAAAGGATATTAGACTCAAAATTTTCACTTTCTTTTGGGTTTTTAAATCTAGCAGTTATCTTTGAATTGTAGGTGCCTTCTTTTCATTTTTCATTTGCTTTCTCATGCCTTCAATGCCTTTCAGTGTGTTCGTCATTTTCATCCTGTTTATCCTTTGGATCTTGATTTGTTTGGCACTTTCACCCTTTTGATACTTTGAATTTTGATTTGTTTGGCACTTTCGCCCTTTTGATGATTTGAATCTTGATTTGTTTGGCATTTTTATTTTTCATTTCACCCCGATGCGGGGGATAGCTGGCTAGCTGGACTTTTTTTCAAAGAATTTGATTGTGGCTCAAAGAGGTTAGATATATCTTTATGCATAGGATGAAAGAAACGATGGCCTTTCTTCATTTTGGATTGCACAACCTAACAACTAAATCTCAGATGCTCATTGAGAGACTTTTGTTTGCATGCTCTAACTTTTGCCTAGGTCAGATTTTGAGATTTTGACCTAGCGAGCTTTTTCTCATTTTTTCTTGAGAGTTAAGGCATTGTTCATTGGAATGGCGTCGGGGAGCGGTCCCTTGAAATTGTTCTTTTTGCATGGGGTGAGAGTTCAATCAAAAATCATCTTGTGTTTTAAAGTGATTATTATGATTCTCAAATGATGGCGGAAAACAATTCCGAGTTGAGTCAGGGATAATCATAAAAACCTGAGTTTATTATGATGATTTGACACAAAGACGCGACACTTGGAAGACAGCGGCCGAACCAGCAGGGGTTGACTCGAAAGACTATGATCGGATCTTGGGATTGACTCGAATGCTCGTGACCGGTCCTTAGAGTGAGATTGCCTACGTATCCTGTAAAGGAATCAGGTCACAACGTAGTTCAAGATTACGAAACTGACTCTCTACTTTAATTTTTTTTTTTTGACAACATATAGACACGAAAGTGAAAACATGAAAGACTCAAAGTGCAGACTGACACAATAAGGATGAAAACTTGACTCAAAGCTTCGAAGATTTCCAAAACTCGTGGAAAGGTCGGCAGTTGTCTGACTCTTGACATTTTATTCCTCTTTGCTGAAGGACGCAGCGTTGATGCAAGTATTGCTCTTGGGCACTGTAGGGAGGTATTCCCGAACAAGTAAGATTAGTCGCCGAACACGTGATGTGTTAGGGACACGTGGCAGACATGATAAGTTTGTTGCCGGGCAGTGCGATAAGTGGCTACGTGGACCAATGACATGAGAAGTTATTGGTCCAGACAGTCTGTTCGGCCGCTAAGGTCAAAAGACATGTGAAGTCATTTGACCAGATACAACAATGTGGACCAGTGATATGTGAAGTCATTGATCCAGGAGGACTGTTCGGCAAAGAGGAAGCCGAACAGTGGAAAACGTTGCCGTAAGTCGTAACATGGCAAGAATGTACCAGAATGGTAATATTCCATAAAAGGATACGATCCCGAGTATATAGGATCGAGGCATGAGACCCAACGTGAGTGGGGTGTTCGGATAATTATGGGAAAGAGTCCCAAAAGGACTAAGAATCCCATAATGGTTAAGCTATTATGCAGATAAGGGAACGAGAATCCATGAGATACTAGGTTTCCTATACGAGGTAGGAATCCTAGGGCAACAGGGATGCTTGGGCAGCAAGCATCCGTGAACCTATAAATACGAGGTAAGCCTGGAGGTAAAAGATACGCAATATTAAGCCATCTCTTATTGCTTTCCTACTGATAATTAGGGTTTAGACCAGTACGTGATACTAACTCAAGCATCGGAGGGCCTTTGCCACGAGAGGCAAAGGTGCGCTCACCCCTTGTCTGTTTTGCAGATTAGGGTTCCGACGAAGCATTAGGGTTCCGGTGTAGAGGCACGTGCAGCCGCTGCAAATTGGTGTTGTTCAGAACACTAATTGTTTTCATCCCCCTATAGGCACGGGATCTGGCTTCGGTTGAAGAGGTGCCTTAATTATCTTGTTGTCAATGAGGTCTTGGATAGCATGGCGAAGGCGAATGCAGTTGTTTGTGTTATGGCCGGGCATTTGATGGAAGATGCAGAAGGTACTTGGGTTATGGGATGCTGAGAGCTTTTGAGGTAGAGGAGCTGGAGGGAGTTGCTTGATGAGGCCAGCTTTGAGGAGCTCTTCATAAATCAGGGATTGTGGTTCGGAGAAATGGGAGAAAGCCTTTGACTTAGTTTTGCGATTGAGTTGAGGGTTCATTGTGGCAGTGGAATCTTTGCGTGTATTGCAGGCCTCGCTTGCTTTAGCTAAGCCTTTGAACATTTCGGATAGCTTCATCTTTGAGGGTTAACGCCCTTCAGCCATGTCTTCCTTAACATTTTGCTTTGGATCCGAGACTATGAATGCGAGGAGACTATCCATCTTTTGTGTCAAAGCCCTTATTTGGATCATTTGCGTATCCATTTTCTTGCCAATTTCCTCCACAGCCTTCCTCAACTCCTTAAGTTCTGTTTGCTCTGTTGTTGGTTCGAACTCCAATACCGAAATACTGGATTCATCAGGAATGGGTACAATCGGTTTGGGCAGATGAGCAGGGATGATATAGTGAGTGGGGTCAAATGTAAGAGAGCTGGTGTTGATATGGTGGTTTGATAAGGTGCTTGATTCCTTTGGTGGCGGAAGGATGGTTTTGCTATCGATAAGATCTTGAATTTTGTGATGGAGACGGTGACACTTATCGGTAACATGGCCAGGCATTTGGTGAAAGGCGCAGAAGGCATTTGGGTCGTGGTAGGCTGGAAGCTTTTTGGGTAGAGGAGTTGGAAGGAGTGGCTTGATGAGATCGGCTTTGAGGAGTTGTTCATAGAGTGTGGATAGGGGTGTGTTGAGTTGAGTGAAGGTGCGAGTTGGTTTATCAGCTATCTGGTTTATTTCAAGGGATTTGGCATTTGAGGAGTTCCCGTTGTGGAAGGTATTGTTGTTTCTGAAAAGAACTTCGCCATCGCTGAGATGAAGTCCCTTGCCTTTTAAGGCGGGTTCTTTCTTTTCGAGGGTACCGTCCCTAAGTGCTTTTTCAACAGCCAATCTAGAATCGTAGAAGGTCTCAAAATCAGGAGATGACTGCGACAGAACCATGTAGGGGGCAAAGGCACTGGGCAGGTTTTTAGTGATGATACGTATCTGCTCTTTTAGGTCTGGCTTATTATGCATTTGGGCAGCTTTGGCTCTCCACCTTTTTACATAGTCAGCGAAACTCTCATTTTCACCCATTTTGGTGTTCTCAAGCTCTGGGGTGGTCATTTTCAACTCAACGTTGAAGTCATATTGGGACATGAAAGCCATTCCAATGTCCTCCCACGTCTTTTTCTTCGAGGATGCCAAGGAAAGGAACCATTGTAGAGCCAGGCCAGTAAGTGACTCGTGAAACAGCTGAGCCATGGCATCTTTTTCAATTCCTCGCATGGTGAGAGAACCAACATACCCCTGAAGGTGGGCCTTTGGATCTCCGGTGTCATTGAATTTTGCAAAGTCCACGCCTTTGAACTTTTCTGGCAGTTTAGCGTTTGGGAATAAGCACAGCTCGCTCATGTCAATTTCTCCCTTCCCAAGCTGCTTGTTTTCTTGAACAGACTCCTCTAGCTTACTGATTTTGGCAATAAGGGTAGCTAGGTTAGGATCTGCTACTGGTGTTTCTCCTTTGGGTTGTTCAGGCTGTGGGGGTGGCCTAGTCTGAAGCTTATCGCTGATTTTCTGCATACTTTCCATTATCATGAGCATGTCTTTTTGCATGGAGGTAACGGAAGCCTTGAGTTGCGCGTTGACATTGGCAATAGATTGCTTAAACTGGGTATCCAAAGCCATTATATTCTGCTTGAGTTCTTCCCCCTCATTTCCTTGGGCAGCCATTGGTAAGGGATTTTCATGCGGTATTGCTGCTTCTGCTGATGACTGTCCTTCTTGTGACACCTCAACCTCAATTGACCGGGTTTCTTCCACGGTGCCTGTGCGGACCAACCTTCGGAGTGGACGAAACCAAGTGGGTACAGTCTCTTCTTTCAAACGACCAATGTTTCAGAACTGACAGTAAAGCAAAAAGGTGGCTCAAATCCTGCCCGAGAATCATGTCCATGCAATGTCGTCAGCGTCGTCTACGTTCTAAGACCAACCCCAGCTCTAAATCTCACTTAGGATATGACTGTACCGAGGGTTCCAGCAGCCACGAGTAAGTCACGTCAGGCAGGTTAAATTTTGAATGCTTCGGAATTAGAGCCAATCTCCTTATCTTGACCATCCGAGACAAAGAAATAAGGTTGCCGAAACCTAGATACAAGCACGTTCTAATGCTAGATCTAGACTAGAGGGGCCGTTCAGGCACGACGAACACCGAAGTTATCTCATACTCCATGGATTTAGAGTCTCCTAGACTGTCCTAAGGACCTACCGTGGTTCAATCTCACTTAAGACATGGCACAGATGACTTTCGACAATCCGGGTAGGTCGTGTCAGGTAGGTTAAATCCCATTCGTTCGGGGTCAGAGCCAATCACCTTATCTTGACCATCCGAGATAGAGCAATATGACTGCTGGATCCAAATGCCAATATTTCTTAAGGCTAGACTGAACTAAGAAGGCCATATGGGCACGACAAACGCCAGAGGTATCACAAACTCCATGGATTTAAGGTCTCCCAGACCGATTGAATCCTAAGGGAGTCCTAGAGACTAGGCCTACGACCTGTCGTGATCTAGTCTTCACTTAAGGTACTTGCACAGAAAATTTTCGATAATCCGGGTAGGTTCTGTCAGGTAGGTTTAATTCCGAGCGCTTCAGAATCAGAGCCAATCTCCTTACCTTGACCATCCGAGACAGAGCAATGTGATAATTGAAATCCAGATACGCACACCATTAAGTTTGTCCTAAACCAAGGGAGCCGTTCGGGTATGGCAAACACCGGAGGTATCACAAACTCCATGGATTTAAAGTCTTCTAGACTGACTGAATCCTAAGGGAGTCCTAACCCCTAGCCTGCAGGATGCAATGATGCATGAATGATATGTATGTATAGGAAAGATAAACACTCAAACAAGGTATATCACATAAGTCCTAACCATGGGTTTCTGTTCTAGTTGGGACGGTTCTATGGTTATGTTCAAGTGCGAAGGCCGGTTTGGGTCTCAGGAGGGTTCCCTGGATTAGAGCCAAGATATACTCTCCATGTCAAGTGTATTGCAAAACAATGGTTTAACAGCACGATGGCTCATCATCGTTGAGGGTTGCAAGGCTTTTCGGGAGGGCTTGTCGCCGGCGAATCGGGCAAGATTGCCGAAACACACTGGCAAGGTTTGTACGGTGCAGAGTCTAAAATAGAACAAAATTAAAATTTTTCAAATGATTTTAAATCCCCCAAGAAAAATGCCTTTCAAGCTTGGCTCTCTTTATTAATCAATATTTTGGAGAAAACTACACAAGCAAACAATAGTAAAAGTCCCAGTTCGGATTGGTCGGATGTAAAATCCTGTTACGTCACCATTCCGTTCTTCAGCAGCGTTGAGCGTATTGTTTTGACAGACTTTTGAAATATTGTTCGTTCATGTATTAATTTCTAAATTTTGATTAACAATAGTCTCCAGCGGAGTCGCCACTATAAGCTCCCCGTACCGGCCCGCGCCTAGAAAGAAAAGTCGCCACCTGAATTTTTGAGATGGATGATCCAAGAAACCGAGAGCTTGATTTGAAAACAAAGGCTTTGATCTAACGAAAACGTTGAGATTTTAGGTTCGGGAGCCACGTTACGAACGAGAAAGGTTTTGTTGGAAAAGCATCCCGCTCGCCCGGTAAAAATCGATCTCTACTTAACATTTTAAATGGGAGATTTAATATTATTTGAGAAACTTAATTTTGATTAAAACATGTACGGGAAAGGGACATGAGATTTAATGATGTGCTTGTGGTGCAAATTGTACAGTATGAAATGATGAGTAATGTACAAAAAATGAAACAACAGCATCACAGCAGTCTGCCAATATCAAGTGAAATGTCGCGCGACGAACCAGATGCATCGCACGGTGTATCTAAAACGCTGTGTGGTTCATCTGTCTACGCATTCCAGAATCACATGATAAAACAAATCACAGATCTATAAAATAGTTTTTTTTTATATTTTTCCGAATCTTTGGAAAAAAATGATTTACGAGATCGTTTTGTTTATCTTATCATGTAAAGTAATGTTAAGAGTCTTTTTAAAGTGTTAAAAGATTTAAGAAAATAAAAAAGATGACTCTTAAAATAAAACTTGATTTTGGAATGTACCCGCACAAAGAAGTAATAAACAGACTAAACTAAATAACATAAGAAAGAATGTGTAAAAGAAATAAAATATCGCACGGCGTAATACACTACGCCGTGCGGAGTTGTAAAACGCCGCACGATGTAGCGTATTCGGTACAAGGACTATTTTTTTTTGCTTTTTGAATATAAGCCCGTTTGAGGCCTAAACTCAGTATAGAAAGACTAAGAAGGGCCTCAATCAGTTCCCCTCAAAGCTAAACATAGTTTAACCCAAGAAATATGTTTATACCTTTGGATCAAAGCTTGGATGTGCTTGAAGATGGAGGAATGGAAATTGATTTGAACTTTAAAACTCCTTTGATTGAAGCTTGAATGTGCTTGAAAATGGAGAGTGAATGTTGATTTGGATTGAGTTTTGAGAGACTTGTGAGCAAATGAGTGTAGAGAGAGAGAGAGAGAGAGAGAGAGAGAGAGATGTATATTGTAATGAGTATAAGAAGTTGTAGAGAGAGAATCAAGAGAGAGAGGTCTTTTTAGAGAGAGAGAGTGGGAGTCTAGAAAATGGCAAGGTAACTTTACTTAGAGTTGAAGAGGTGCTTCTCAACTAGAAGAGGGTGTATTTATAGGCAAGAAAGCCAAAGATGAGCACTGCAAAGAGGGGAGGTGGCTTCTGGGCCAGATAGTTACACCTGTAGACGTGGCCGACAACTTTTTGCTGCTGTCAGAACTTTTCCCTGAAACGCCGCGCGACATAAGGAGAAATGCCGTGCTGTATATTGAAATCTCGTGCGGTGGAGTGATTTTTTTGAAATTTCTTGAAATGCCGTACTGTGTTTCTGAAATGCTGCGCGACGTTTTGAAACGCCCTGCGGTATTGTGAGACAACACAGCACACCAAACTTCGCGGGGGCGCCCCGGACACTCCCGAACTCGGGTTTGGGCATTTTTCAAAGCGTTGGAAAGCTTGTCGAGTCCTCTTTCTAACCCAATTGGTTTTACTCAAAGAAGTTTTATACACTGAAATGTGTGCTCATTTTACCATCAGTGTGTCATGGAAAAAGTTGTTTTTGATCAAGCAAACGCATTTTTCTCTTTGCCATTGAACCGGGGGCCATCCTACGTGTTTGGGAAGAGGTTTTCTTGAGGTTTAGAGGAGGAGTAGCGAAGGAGCAACAATCCAAGTCTTGAAGGTATATTATTTCCTTATTTCATCATCAGGGAATTTAAAGATTATTCGGAGGCCCAAATTGGGGTGTCTACAGATTCTTAGGGTTAGGCTGCAAGAAAATAATTTCTTGTAAATTCCCAACTCCCGAAACTGTCCGAAACCTGATCAGGAAGAGATTTAGTTGAGGTACTAAAAAGTTGGTCCTAGTACACTTGATCGTCTAACCGAAAAAAAATCCCTTAAAAATAATCATTCTTCATATCCATTTTAGGCTTTTACACTTTTATTATCTAGTAAAGTATGAAAGGTGTACGGCCACTTGATTTCAATGTCACATACGGAGTATATAATATTGTCCACCTATGAGAAAAATTATTGTAGTAATGCACTCTTTTATAAAGAAGTATGGAAAAGTAAACAATGAATCTTGATTGTAATCTAGAAACTCTTATTAAATGAAATTAATATACTCTCTCTGTTCCAAAATGACTATCATGTTCGGTCTTCAATGCAAAATTTAAATGGTTAATATCTTTCAAATTATAATGTTTTTAAAGATTTTAAAAATTTTGTATAATAAAACTAATTGAGATCTATCATAATTTTGTATAAAATTTTTGTATAATAGAACTAATTGAGATATATCATACATAAGATTCATATTGTACATCAAATTCATTATAGATTGAAAGATATTAACAATTTAAAATTTGCATTGGAGACTGAACAGGACAGTCATTTTGAAATAGAGGGAGTAGTAATGAGTTAAGTTGACAACTTGCATCAATTATAATAAGGCATTTTACCTCTAGGCCCAGAAAATAAAAAGTAGTTCTCATCAGGTCTCCTCTAATTAACGAAACATTAAAACCCTATGAAAGTGTCTAAAATCCTAAACATTGAAAGTGCCTGTAATGCCTTGATTTTTCAGACACGTTAATTAAATCATTTTCAATTGATTTAATAATTCATAAAACTGATATATAAGAAATGAAATTTTATTAAATAGAGTTTAGCAGCAAAAACCTCAAATACCAAATTCAAACCCATTTAATTGTCTTACAAACCAACAAAATGAAATAGAGTTTGACAAATGTGATAACACTTATGGAAATTTAATTAAAAGTACGTCAAATTAATAGAACTTCTTCGGGTAAGACAACCAAGGCTCGACAAACTCCCCTTCTCAGCTGGGAGGTCTTCACCCTGATACTGATCATCTTGTAGAGGATTCTGTTCTTCGGTCTCCAGATTACTTGGCATGAAACGACAGCCCAACGGCACTGTAATGAGTTTTGAAACTCAATAGATAATCCTAACCATACTAACCCCTTACTTTACAGATAACAGTTCCATAATATAACAATTGATATTACGCAAAAGGTACAGAATAATAGCACATCATCTTTTTCTTTACTATCGATCAACTTACATGAAATCTAAGGATCTTCTCCACAAGATCATTTCCTCCCACATCCACCAATTTTGAACATCCCATGAAATAACTTTCCCTTTATCTGTCCTGCACCAGGGTTCTAAGTGAATACTACCAAATGATGTACTCAATCTGGATTCGCCTACAACCATAATAAAGGAACAACTCATCATGACAACTCATCATTAGGGATCGCACTATCTCATTGCCAGGATCCTTTACCGTCTCCCAACTCTACACACTGGGTACTTACCATACCCCTAATCTACACACTGGTACTATACCTTATTAAGGGATCCTTTACTGTTTTCCAAAATACTATACCCAAAGTCCTTTACCGTCCTTCATACACACATTAGATATTGTACTGCATTTAGGATCCTTTACTGTATCCCAAATCCTGTACCCGAAGTCCTTTGCCGTCCTCCACACACTCTGAGTACTTTACCGTACTCGGGGTCCTTTATCGTTCCCCAACTCAACTAAAGGTACTTTACCATACCAGAGTTCTTTACCAGCACCTAACATCGTCAATCAACTTTACCATTTTATCCAATACTTAAACATCGTCTATGTGAGTCACTACTCATAACCACCCAGGAATCTAAGTCCATTCTAGCACGTACAACATGATACAATCAAAAACAGCTCAGACATGATATATTTCAATGAGACAATAATATAACAATTGATAGGTGCAAATAATTAAACACGTAAGAGATTTGGATTGGGCCGTTGCCTTTTGGACTTACAAAGTTCTGTTGCTCAAGTAGGTTGATTTATTGATTTTATTAGAGCAGCTATTATAATTGTAAGTACAAGCTGCTGACTTAGTAAATTCAAGTACTTTGAATTAATCTTTTTTTTTTTCTTTGTTTGCTAGTTCATTTTTCTAGTCTTTGAGGCCTCCAGTATTTTAACTTCTTAGTAATATGTTACTCCTTACTATTTTGTTATCATTTAGCAAAATTTTTTATTTTACCGATCCATTGGTTTACAACAATGGTGCCCTAATAGTTTTCCTAACTTGTAATGTAGTTTCTTATTTACTGGCTATTTTAACTAATACAAATGTTGATTTCTTAATTCATACTTCCAGATTCTAGATTATTGAAGTTTTATAGTTTCTTTTACCATTTTAACCAAACTAGTTGACCATTAACTTGTGAGGTATTTGTTTTACACAAATAATAAAATTTTCTAGTTGATTCTTATCAAGATACCCTTTTTAAATGTTTGCGAACATTAGTTTATTTCCAGTATACAACGAAATATTTGTTTTGAAAGTTCACTTAATAAATTACTATTCTAACTTGATTATATTATTGGATCTCTAATTTTAGTTTTAGCTTACTTACTAACTATATTTATTTATGAAGTGCAGGTATCCTCGTTGGTTTCATGTTTGCACGTAAGATTAACACCTAAATCATGAATCATTCCATCATAGATGCAGTAAAGAAGTCAATCCAATTAGGCTAAGTAAAATATATAAATAATTGGTCTAGGGTCCACTATAGAGAACTTGTAATCTAGTTAGTCCACTTCTAATGTTTGTAACCTCTCTAGTCCACTAATATATTTTAGTAAGGCCTTAAATCCACTTTTTTTTAAAAAAGAAATTAAACCAAGACAAAAATATCCTCCTATATATACTGTCATATAGAGAAACCCTAAATCAAAAACAAATCCGGAGCACAGCCTCCTCCTCCTCTCTCTCTCTCTCGAGACTAATTCTAATCTTCCTCTCAGACATTCTCGCCGGCTTTTCGTCCTCAGAAACCTTAAATCTCAGCCCCAAATCGTCGAAAATTCCATCAGCGCTACACCAAATCTTCTGCAAAATCCAATTCCGTCAATGGATCCTCCAAGGTACCGATTTTCCTCATTTTCGTTAACATCTACGGTTTTCTTTCTTTTTTTTTTTTTTTTAGTTTCCTGATTCTATTTTATGAAACTACAGATTTTGGGGGTAATGAAGACGGGGTTCTGGACTTGCGTGGAGGAATTTGGTGTCTGCTTCGCCTGCACCTTCCAAGCGATCCAACTGATACGTTTGGCCGCTAGTTATTATATTGATCTGTTCTCTGTTGTTGCGTTTGTTGATTCTAATCTGGCGACTTTACACGTTTAGTTTTTATTTTCACCTATATTTTACTATGACGCAACCAAAATTGTTGTAAATTGTAGGAATGAATGAGGGGATGGAAATTGTACCGATATACACACGGATTATGTATAGCTATTTGTATTTTGTTTGTAATTAGTCATCAATATGCCCTTGGTACCTAATTTTGTCTTGTAAAACTCCAAAACAAAGGAACTAATAATGTTATATATTCTCTTATTGAATTGATCTGCGCAGCGGTCTCTCAAAAACACATATGGATATATCCATATATGATTATATATGGTTATATGAGAATATTTGTGACCATATGTACATATATATATATATATATAATATTTCAATTTGCACAGATAACATATAAAGTTGTATATGAGATTTTGTCCTGTAAAACTCAAAAAAAAAAAACTATTATTTTTGGGAAGATATGATGTTTTGAGAACATATAATTTTATATGTCATATTTTGTGAGACTTAGAGCTACAGTAGCTCAGATATAATGTTATATATTCTGTTTTTTTTTTGTGAGATTTGGAACTACAGAAACTCACATATAATGTTATATGTTCTGTTCTATTTTTTTGTGAGATTCAGAGTTACAGAAGCTCAAATATAATGTTAGATGTTCTTTTTTTTTTTTTTGCGATATTTAGATATTCAAATACTCTCATATATTGTTATATGTTTTGTATGGACCATCATATAACGTTAAAGACTAAAAACAAGAAAAGCCAAAAAGAAATGTTGCATGTTAGGAAATTTTTGCCACGCATATGATGTTATATGTTAGGAAATTTTTATCACTCATATAACGTTAAAAAATCAATACAAGAAAAATAGGAAAAAACAAAAAGAGAAATTTGTCACATATATAACGTTAAATGTTAAGTGTAGCGGGTTCAATAAAAAAATCGAGAAAAATGAAAAAAATACGTTTTTTGTTACACATATAACGTTATATATAGCGTGATGGCAGCGGTGACGGTGGTGGCGGCAGCGGCGGCTTGATTAAAACAAAAACAAAAAAAAATGGAAAAAATATATTTTTGTGTTAGCCAAACAAGGCCCTTATTTCTTAAGTGGGGTATTTTTGTCATTAAAATTATTAGTGGACTTAGTGGGTTACGAAACTTAGAAGTGGATTAGATGAGTTTAGAAAGTGCTATAGTGGACTTATAAAAAATTCTCCCTAAAATATATCAATCAGATCAACGTAGCATGCAACCATTAATGTTATAAACACTGCTGGTAGAAATACGTTTAGACATAGCCTAGGGTCAGATTTGAAAACTAAAATAGCACAGGGGTCTATGTGAAATAACAGTCCAACATTTCCCAATGACTTCGTGCATGCTACAGTGACTTTTTTCATAGAAAAACAAAGAGTCATTTTGGATTCCATAGTTTCGATCCGTAGCCCGATTTCAACCGTTAATACTCAAACTCAACTGTAATACCCTTGACCTTAGTGGTGCTTGGAATATGTCCCAGTGTTGTGCCTTGATTAATTATGTGAGCCAATGACTTAAATCTATTCGTTCTTAACGGAGGAGCATATAATAACCCATGAGCACACGCACACCTGATAAAATTCCTTAGAGCTTGACAAAACAAGAAGAGGGTTATATGTGTTATTCATTCCACTTCGTTCCTATCTCCACCGTTTGAGAGAGAGAGAGAGAGAGAGAGAGAGAGAGAGAGAGAGAGAGAGAGAGCAGGAAGTAGAGGAAGAAGAGGAGAAGGATAGGGAAATCAGAGGGAGCTCGTGAGTAGATTAATTGAAGATTCAATATGTAAATTCCATGTTTTAGTTGATGAATTTCATGTTCTAGGTAGTTCAATTCCATACGTTGGTTAATAGTTCCAGGTTCTTCAAGTAATTGGGGGTGGTGGATCTCATGAATTAGGTTTTGGGTTGAGTTCCTAGAGAACTTAAGAAATCTGATTTTAATTCCTTTGAATTTGGAGGTTTAGACTTGCTTGGAACTTGATTTGCTTGGGTTAGAAGTAGCTCTTGAAAACTAAAAGTTTGGGTGTGTTTTAATGAAGCTTTTGTATGACTTTGATATGAGTTTTGAAGAGTTACGTTCGGATTTTGGAAAAAATCGCATAATAAGACAGATTATAGTCCCAACTTCGGATAAGCATATTTTTATCGTCCGGACTCCGATTAGGGTAAATTTTATATCGAGATTGATGCCCCAAAAGTCTACTTTCCAATGGAGGTGGTCCTAGCATCTAATTCCAATCCTATCAAATAATAAAGCCAAAATACCACAGGTTGGTTCTAGGAAACATACCAATTTTAGAGTTTTGTTAGGTTTTGACTTTCTTCTAGGTAGGACCTTTAGTTAAGTTACTGGGGATGCTCTAATGAGAGTATTTAGAAATTTAAATGTATTTCATTGAATCTTAATTATAATTGTCTTGTATGTCTATGTAGGGGACTTGTGTGAAAGCTCGGATCGAGGTGAGTGATTTAATACCTAAATTACATGGTTTTGAACTTGTTTTCCTTAACAAGTTTATTTGAACAAGTTTTATAAAATGTGTACTCCATGGAATAACAATGGAAGGTGGATCTATTTGTGGAATATTTGCGAATCTATTTAATGGCATTCTCAACGTTCGGTCTTGCTAGGGGATGGCTTAATGGCTAGCAAGGGTGATTGGTGTGTGTTTTGGGATAATGCGTAGACGTCTAGCTTATCCACTACCGGGGACGCCTAGTAGCTTTGAATTTTGAATAGCGAAATGTGCATTATCTTTGGTTTATGGATTTGAGTTCTTTGTTTTGAAATACTATCAAATTATTTTGTATTGTCCATGGAGAGCATGTAAATTATGTATTTGTCACTCATACGAGCGTTAGCTTATGTGTTTTCTCCACTTTTCAGGAATTGAAGAGTTAGATGGCGTGATGCTTATTTTGTGGAGTTAGGTCCTATGGTTATTTTATAGATAGGGGATGTGTTTAGATTACTTGTTAAACTTTGTAATCATTTTAAGTAGCTTGCTAAACCTCTTAATTAAGCACAGCTCTGGGGTGTGTTTGGAAAATTCTTAGCCTTTGTCAATATAAGTTGTCATTTAATTAGATTGCATAGAATATGTTTCTGTTAGTTAAACACTCTTGTCCCTTCTGATTATAATTTTTAAGAAGTTGAATATGTGATATGGCCTTGGTGATGGTTTCACCGGTGCTTTGTTATGACTAAGACCTTCAAGAGTGGGTCAGGGTCGTTACATCAACATATAGGGATTATTTTATACTTAGGAGAAAGTAGAGAAGCGACTATTCTACCTTAAATTTGGTCGAAAAGTGAAAAATGAATTTCGGACTGTTTCGGTAAAACGAAGAAGATGGCGACGGCGATGGTGAGGAACCTTGGGACTGACTTCGGTTGGGTGGTGGATGCTTCTGTTATGCTTGAGAACATGGGCTATGATGTTTGAATCGGATTTGTGTTCGAGTGAGTGTACAACTGAAACCCACCTGTTATCTTTCTCTCTAAAACTCCATGGGACTCTATGATAGATGTAATATTGTAAGGCCACAATGTACGTTCTTTCTCAATAGATAGGAGTAAATATCCTATTTTTCTCGACAGTGTTCGGTCTAGCTTATATTCACCTAAACTAATCTCCTCTTCGATTCAAAGGCAAACCATCTCACGGAAACTTGGACCCCGTTCGTTTAAGGGTTTTGGATTTTGAATTTTAATCATTATTCTATTTTCTTCAATCATTACTCTTATTAATTTTTCTCTCTATCCCTCTTCAATCATTATCCCTATTTTTAATATATTATTCTATTTCTCTTTACACTTATTATCTACAGGGGATTTGATTTCCGTGCTCAAGAAAGACCGGAGGCGCTCCAAACTTGTCTCCTTTTGCCATTCAAAATAATCTATTGCATTTGCAGGCCAAAACCAAATCAAGAACCATTTTTGCTCATGATCGTGTAGGATCCATTTAGAAGTCTCGCACAAACGATCTAAACCGTTCAAAAATTAAAAACTAATTTTTTGATTTATCTTAAAAAATTTTAGCACAATTGGATTTTTAAAAGTAATTGATCTAATTTGTTCCATTTTCCATTCAGAATTCAGGATCCTAAACTCTAAAATAATCTTGAACGGTTCAGATTGGATCATTTATTTTACTATATAATTTTCAAGATCAATTAAAAAATTATTTTATAATTTTTGAACAGTTTGGATCGTTTGTACAGGACATCTAAGTGGGTTCTACACAATCATGTGCAAAATGGTTCTTGATTTGGTTTTGACCTGCAAATGCAGTAGATTATTTTGAATGGCAGAAGGAGACAAGTTTGGAGCGCCTCCGGTCTTTCTTGGAGAGTGAAAATCAAATCCCTTTAACCCTATCTACAAATTCAAATCTAAAATTCAAAAACGAACGGGGTCTTGAAGTTTCGACAAAGATTTCACTCTTGCATCCTGACTGTAGAGGCCCGTGATTTTCAGGCCGTATTTTTTTTTCTTTTTCTCTTGTAAACGTAGGGCCTGCCGAGATCGACGGTGCGAATATTTGGTGTGGTGCATTCGTGGAAGGATAAAAGGGTAATTGAGCGAATGGTGCACGTGTGAGTGTGTGGTGTCAGAAGTAGGGGATTACTCCCCCACCTCTATTATTTCTCCAAGAGGAGAAATAATTCTCATTCTCTCTCATTCTCACTGTCAGTAGTCTGTCTCTCTTCCTTTCCATCCGAAAACTCTCCCTCTCTTCTCTCTTCAGTTTCAACATCTTAGAGCATGATTTGAACGAAGTCCAAGAATTAAAGTTGCTATTCGAAGCATGGGCTTTTTGAATATCCAACAAAAATCATGATCGGACCGCGTGAGAGCTCAGTTGACTTGGTCAAAAGGTCGGGTTTTGCTCAAAACCCATGAGGTAGGGATTTCTTACTCTTGTTATGCATTTATAAAATGTTTATGTACCTAGATCGTGCCTTGTTTCGATGTGTGAGGCTGTCTCTTTCAATCTCGAAAATTTGCAGAATAGGGTCTCAGTTTTTGGGATTTTTCGCCTTCTTAAACTTGAAATTGAATTTGGTTCCTTCATGTGAAATAGAGTAGACTTAAAGCTCATTTTAATGCCGCAAGAATCACCCAAAACCGTTGGGAATTGAATTTATGGTGATTTTTAGAAAACTGGTCTGCAATCTGTCTTGTGTTCTGCTATTCTGAGTTTTTGCCCAACTTCAAATGGCTGTAACTTTCTTGTTTGATGTTCGATTCAAACATACTTTATATCGATTTCGAGGTCTTGAAGTCAGATTTGTATTGCCACCGGAATCCCCTTAAAAATCTTAGTACCGAAAGTTATGATAAATTGAGTGGAGGTGTGTCCATCTGTAACGTTAATGCATGACAGATTCGTATTGCTTCAGTGAATGCCTGTTTAACCATCCTTGGAGTGCAGATTTGACTAGGGTTCCTTCATACCTTTTAAGCTTTGTTCAATCGTGCAACTTTTGGGACTAGAATCGTTTAAAAGTATTAAGAACTCAATTTATAGAAGAGAGCTGCGTTTTTCATCGTTTGTTATGGTTAGACGACGCTATTGGTTATGGGTCCTTATCGGTTTTAGAGATTGGTAAGTTAGTGATCTTTGGGCATTGGAATCATTGAAAAATATTGAGTATGGAATTTTTTATGAATTGTCGAACATTGACTGCTCTCTGGGACAGTTTTGGTCTGTTGAATTCTCGTTCGTCTGTTTTTTATTCCCGATCACTTCTAACACCTTTTAAACATCGTTAAACCATCTCTAAGCTTGATTACTCGAGTTTCTATGATTCGTTGGTCATTCAAATTCCTTCGATACCCGTCAAGTGTTATCTTAGTGTTGTTGTAAACGGAATACGTGATGTAAGGTTGTTTAGGAGTACCGAAGGCTATGTGGTATGTTGTGGGAAATATAGTTGGTAGACGTGACCTTTTCTAGTGATCCGAGTGGTAGCATAGTAATGCGTGTCCTCATGATTCACTTATCCTTCAAACTCTTTGGGCGCTCGTTCCATGAGATCTAAGTATCAATATTAGCGGGTAGTATGTTGTAGAGTCGCTATGGGGTTGGTACGATATTGTGATTTATTAAGAGAAAAAGGCGTGTACTCATTTATCAGTCGATGTCTGTTATAATTGATCGTTTGGAATACATTAAAATGTGATTGTCGATGCCTGACCTATAAGTTGGTTTGATTGACATGTTTTATTGTGTCATGAGATTAGAGAAGTATTGTTGAAGTTGTATAATTATTGGGATTCAAGTGGCTGTAATTGAGAATTGGAATGAGGAAGTGACTGCAACGTAAGGGGTGGTAATGCAGACTGCAACGCAAGGGGTGGTAATGCAGAAACTCAAATAATGGGTGATGCTGACAGCAACGCAAGGGGTGGTATTGCAGACTGTAATGCAAGGGGTAGAAATGCAAAGTGACTGAGATCATGAGAAGTGTCGAAATGGTTGCGAACCTATTGTTGAGTACATTTGATTGATATGAGTTTAATAATGTTTCTACATAACATGTGAACTGTTAGGATTACTTACAAATTGTTTGGAACTCCTTAGCCGTAGTCTGTCTTCCATTGTGATAAACTCATGTTTCTCATGTTCACTTATCAAAATCTTTCATTCTTTGTGCATACTTTATTGCATTTTCATATAGCTTGAGTATAGATTATTCTACTAGGCTTGTGTAGCTCAACCTATTATTTTCAGATACACTTCAGGGGCACGATCTTAAAGGGTGTGAAGTGCATGTAGACATCACAGGATAAAGTTATTTTTTTTGAAGTACTTGTCTTCCTTCGTAAATCAAACAGCATTGTATTATTTTCTCTATTTTGAAAAACTGGATCAATTTGACAGATTTGTGATATTCGAAAACTGCATTGTAATTTGGGGTATTCTATGTACTATTGTGAGAATTTATTTTTAAAATGGTATTATTATTTATATTGAAAATCGAGGGCGTGACATCGACCATCACAATCAAACCCCAACCAATTGTGTGAAGAGACTAAGACTTCGTTTCAGACATCTTCTTAAAAAATAAGTACTTATTTCACATTTTCAAATTCCAAAATAAATTAAATAAAAAATAATTATTTGATTTTTTTTTTTTGCATTGTATAAAAGATTTCGATGAGATTTTTCAAACAAGATTCATATTGCATATTTCTAGATTTCAATAAGCACATTATTTTTTAGCTTAAAATTTTCTTAAAAAATATAATGGCCATGTTTGATATGTGTGTTAGGACTTGGGATAGGATTGTTAATCCTATGTGGTTTCTAACTCTTTGTTTGGTTGACAAACTAAGGATGAGATTAGTAATCCAACATTTATATAGGATTACTAATACCATGGGGGTACTAGATATTCCCAATCCTCTCCCGAGCTCCCTTCTACAAAATAACCACATTGCCCATGATTTTTAAACTCAATAGTCAATACCAATAATACCCTCCATTACACACCTCACCTCCCCACCCAAAACCCTAATACGCTGCTCATAATCTATTGGTATATATATGTGGTGATACTTTTGCTCTTTTGCTCATACAATCTTGCTATACAACTGCTTTGGTATTACTTTGTTGTTTCTACTGTGGTATTACTTCACCTATAAAAATCAGCTGTGGCATTCCTTTTTTGTTGTTTAAAAAAAAAAAAGATCCTGAAGGGAAAGTATGATATTAGTTGCAGACTTTTGGTTTCATATCAGTATTAAAAAAAAAAATTCCAAATTCGTGAGCTGATCTTCCATGCAATTCTATAGACTAGGTTTTCACCCATGGGTATAATTGGAAAATGAAATTTGTATCCTATCCCTTGGTGTTCCAATCAAACAAAGGATTGAGATTGGTAATCACAATCCCATGATTTAATCCTTACACAATCAAACATCCACTTGAGATTACACTCGGTATTACTAATCTCATTTTCTTACTAATCTCATCTAATCCAACCCACTTGGGATGTTTGATAAGTGTGTTGGATTAGATGGGATTTGTAAGGAAATGAGATTAGTAATGCCAAGTGTAATCCCAAATGGGTATTTGATTGTGTAAGAATTAAATCATGGGATTGTGATTACCAATTTCAATCCTTTGTTTGATTGGAACACCAAGGGATAGGATACAAATTACATTTTTCGATTATTGATAAGCACCCGAGAATGTAATGAATGGTGCGCTAGTGTCTAGTTTTAGTTTAGGTTAATTTAATTGATAATTAATTATTTTTAATTGTGTTTACTTGTAGACTATGCTGGTTTTGTGTTGTAGAAAAATTACCAAATAAAAGAGCTTTAAGAACTAAGGCAAGTCACAAGGCGAAAGTAACCCGACAGCTCACCAAACCAAACCAAACCAAACGAAGGTAGGCAACGGCCAAGGCAGAGGAGCAGGCCAAAGCAGTAGAGCTATTGGGCTTGACATCGATGGGAAGAGAAATGATCCATTGATGCCGAAGCACTTAGAGGATCAGCGTTAAGCACCTCGGCATCGATGGGATGTAAGAGCTTACATCGATGCCGAGCACCTTAGCAAAGCAACCTAAGGCTTTCTCCATCGATGCCGAGGACCTTAGCATTGCAGCTTAAGGCCGTTGCCATCGATGCCGAGGGCCTTAAAGGGGATTTTCAAAGCTTATTCTGGGGATATTCCGTGCGCGAGCACCAGGAGTATAAAAGCTGGTGACATCATTTTGTACAGGGGGGATAGACTAATTAGTACATTGGGAGATTTAGGATTAGATTCAATTTGCTTTTTGAATTGTTCTTGTTGTTCTTCCATTTTTTTCCAGCACTTATTTTCTATTTTTCTGCCTTAATTAGTTTGGTTTTACTATTTTTGTCTTCTTTAAAGTTGTAGTTACTCTCTCGATCTATCGTTTAATCTAATTTTTTTCTAGTATTGTTCTTTCACTATGCTTAGTAAATTTTTGCTTGCTCTTATCTCTCTAGATATGTGTGAGTAGTTTCAAGAGTTAGGCCATGGGATGATTGGCATCCCATGGCTCGAGTAAAATTGCGTTTTTCACCATAAAGTTTGAATCTTTGGTTCGAAAATTGATGTGGAGTTCAGATTTGTTTGTCAAATTGCTAAGGTGTTAACCTCTTTGATCATGTGTAAGTAAGAGTATCGCCTACTTACCACACATGATGCTTAGAGCTCTGTCGCTCGAGGTGTTTGCCAAATGGATTCTAGAGCTAACTTGATAATTGAATCGTTTTATCTTCCGGTTTATGAACTTTATTTGAGTGTCTTAGACTGCGTAATTTAGTAAAAAATGTGGTTTAACTCAAGTCGTGGATATTATTAATTCCTAGACCTAACCTGCTTTTTATTCTAGTTTATTCCCGTTTAAATTTAGTCTTTTTAATTTTCACCGCGTAAAGTAAAACAAAGTTGGCTGCCTAAAAACCGAAAACCTTGCTTACTTCTACAAATCCAATCAAGCCGTATAATTATTCTCGTGGGTACGATCCCGGTCTTTGGGATTATTATGCTTTAAATGACGTATTAAGCCCTACGCTTGGAGCGTTATTTCTTATATCGGAGCAAACGAAGCAATTATATCTATGGATGAAAACCTGGTCTATAAAATTGCATAAAAGACCCAGTACAACAAACAAGAGTTTTAATAGCAGAATCTTATAGCGTTTTTCCAAAAATGCTACTAATAGAGCTCTGTTTTGAGGTTAAAATAGCGTTCACGTTACTGTAGGAATCTGAAAGTTTTTAATAGCGTTTCATTTATGCTTTGTTTGGATTGGAATTTAAAAAGTGTTTTTGAAAAATAGTAGGGGTAATGAGTGGAGAGAGATAGAGAGAAAAATGTGAAAAGTAGGAGAATCTAGGGGGAATTTTTTGAAAAATTCTTTTTGAATCGCGAAGTGAACAAGGCATTAAACTCAATTACAGCGTGCAATCACTTGGGGGGAAATAATAGGAGTTAATAGACGCCAAATTCACTTTGTGGGAAATCTCCTCTCTCTCTTCCTCGTTCCAATTTCAAACCCTAACTCTCCCCCTCTCTGAGCTTAGGCTTCTGTAATTTCAACTGCAACACGCACGGCGTAGCGAAAGAGCTCCGTCTTTTGAGTTGAAATCTGTCCTCAAAATCGATCTATACGAGTAGATGGACAACCGCTGAAATTCCAATTGATTTGGGAAGGAATGGTGCCCTGAGCTTATCAATCTCATCCTCGAACAACCTAACGAAGACGATCCCTTCCGGCGTCAAAACCAGTACCGCCTCCTCCCTCTTCGCTGCCATCGCTGGAAAATCTACACCATTTTCTCGGAGAGAAGGGGCATCGCCGTTTTCTACCCACTTTGTTCTGTGTTCCACTCAAAGGTTTGGTCCTTGTCCACTATTTTTCCAATAATCTGATCTAAAAGGGTTTGCTCCTCTCTCTCTCTCTAACCATCGATCTCCTATCCACCAGTAGATTGAACCATCGCACAAACTCAGCCACTTCGAAATTAGAGTGAGAAGCTTTCGATCATGTACGATTAAGCAAACCCAGCCACAAACCCTGGTGTAGAGTGAGAAACATTCAAACATGCACAAACCCAGCCACTTCAAAAACAATTATCTTCACTATTTGACTGACGTATATGTACGGTTAAGCAATTTTAGGGTTGGATTTCGGGGGTTTGTGATTCTGCATTGTTTATTAGAAATTAGGGGTTTTCTTTTTTGTCAATGTGATTTTGGGGGTTTGTGATTCTAGATTTTGGGGCTTTTGTGTAGATTCATTCCAAACTACTTGCTATTTGTCTCAAAATTCCCTATTCGGAGTTGGTAGTGTATTTTGTTCTCTTCATTGAATGTGTTAGATTGAGCATATGGGTTGGACTTGTTTAGATTCTGGTGGACTACTATTCCCTCAATGATATCGATGCTATTTGTAATCTAGAGCTCTATAAAGAATTTTGGGGGCTAATTTCTAGGGTTGTTCGTTGGCGTCTTTAGTGGTTATGATTCCATTACTTGATTAGGAAAGTGATTATGCCCTTGATAGCATATTTAGCTAAACTGCATGCTTAATGTGTTTGAACCAGTGACTTGTCTAGTGTCCCTAAAGTGATTTTTCTTTGACCAGTTTAAGCATTTGACCTACTTTGAATCTGTGGCTACTTATTCCTATTTGTTTTCCATATATTTCCAATTTTAATCTGGTGATAGAGGTACCTTTGCCTTTTAGCATTCTTGGTCACTTGGTGTGTCTTCCTAAATTGTCCAATGAAACAGAACCCTTACAGAAACTAAGAGTTTGAGACACCTATTGTTGGAGAAGTTGGTTCTTCCAGCTACTCCATTGGTTATATTAAAGGACTGTGCTCGCAGCGTACTTTTGTCCCTAAATTATCTTAGTTTAAGGGCTAATAATAACTATGAGAATGATTCTTGCTTGTTCCCTTGCTTCTTGTTTTCTTTTACTTCGGAGTAATTAAAACTTTGAGCCATTGATTTTAGTTTGTGTAAATTTCATTTTTCTTTTGTATGAGCATTGAGCACTATGCTCATTGTCTGCCACCATTGATCAATAATGTATGTGTTTGTATAGCTAAGTGGCTCGACTGGTAGTTAAATGTGTGTGGTGGAAGTTCCAGCTCTTTACATAGTTTTTTAACCCCAATCTCACATCTGGTTATATATAGGCTTAAAGTTCAACGGCATTTAATCATCGCCAAGCCCGGTTCTGGCTCTCTCAGTGTAACTTATTTTTCTGGATGCCATTGCATTGTGTTTCTAACATCTACGGTATTTTTCAGGTAGCAGCTAGGGTGACAGATGATTATGAGAAAGACGAGTGGTTCGTTGTTAAAGTTCTTCATGAATCTAGAAAGTAAGTTTATTTCTGCTCAACAATTTTTTGGATGGCTCATTGTCTTTTTTCTTCTTAGTTCTTTTCTCGTCTGTTTTTTTTTCTTTTTTCTTTTGACCGAGGAATAAGGGCAAGTGAAGCTTGATTCGATAACTTTTGGAAGCGAAATCGAGTTATCCACATTTCTAATTCCACTGTTTGGTTGAGACACTCCCTCACATTGGCTGGTCTAGTTTGTTTGTTGAGCGAAAAATAGCTACTTCTTCATGCGAAGTATTGGAGTGAAGAAAGTCTCCAATGAAAACCAGTAGTGTGATTCTTCTTTTGTGGTGACTGGTATGATTTTACGAGAAGCAATTCAATGTGTGTTTACTCTCTTTTCATTTGAGAAGTTCTATGTGGAATCCCATACTCGATTAGAAATCCTCCAGCATACTCTTACATGATTCTAGTACTGTGGTTTCTTCCATTTTGGAAATGATTTTTGAGAATCAGAGCAGTTTATCTCAATTATTTTGGTTTTTGTGTTAACTGGATCAAATTTGGGCTGCTGCTACCACTTATTACTGATGAGATCGATCTTTACAATGTTGATAATTTCAGGAAGTACAAGCTACCTATGTCACAGATCATACCTTTCCCAGAACGGATGATATCTCACGGGTTCAAGATTTCCATCCTGGAGAATAGGTTTTAGCTCTGTATCCAGATACAACTGCATTATATAAAGCAACTGCATTATGTGAAGATGGATCTTTGCCTCAAAGGGTTGTACCCTTTCACATGGTAGTTGGTCCTCCCGGTGGACATAGTCAATAGTTTTCCTTCTCCCCCCATAGATGTGTATAGGTAAATATATGCAGTTCATACACATTTCTATCTTCGTAAACGTTGCAGGTACATGGATGAGTTTAGATTTAGATTTATGCAGGGATTAGTGGGAGAACAAGAAAGGAAATTTCTTGAAGCTATTTTCTTTTTCTGTCAGTTCGTTTATAACATTTATCCCTTGTTTTATATTTGTCACTGGAACCAAGTTTTCTGGATTTTTGTTTTCTGGTGTTAAAAGTTCATTTGCTAGGATTTGCATTTTGCAGCATTCGAAAGAATGAGTACTCGGAAGTTTGATGGGAAGAAAAACCAATATGTTTTTAGATCACGAGAGTGCTTATCAATGATCACTACAACAAATATCACTTTTCATAGCTTAAGTTTATATCATTCTTTTGGCACCTGAGCAGACCATTGATATGCATCTCCTGTTTTCAAGATGACTATAACAATTCACAATGAGAACCCTGATGGTGTCCAGGTCTATCCGTATGTGTACATACCGGTAGTGTTTCTTAATAGCATTACCACAGCTGAAATTTTACCATGTGGCATGCAAAAGGATGATATTTTATATACTCGATTATTTTGTTTTGATAGGTAACGGATAAGTGTTGGAGGCTTAGCATTCATGAGCCAATTATCTGGGCTTTTGTGGATTTCTATAACCACCTTCAACTAGATCGTCTTCCGCAAAATTCTAGTATCATGCAAGTTGGTCCAGAGATACGCATAGAGTAAGAATTCTTTTATTGCTTGTTTGTACGCAGCTGAAGTTGAAATGTTTTGTTTACTTTTTCTGTTAGATGATTCTCCTATAAAGTCTCTTAATCACATTATTTATGTGAAACTTGCATGTCACCTGTCTAGGATGTCTGTCGCCGCTAAGAGTTGCTTGCGACCTTAATATGTGTTGTAATAAGAATACCCCAAGCGTAG
>BPLS01027661.1:0-57210 GCA_019656275.1 Rhododendron kiyosumense
TTCTTATTAGAATCGACTCCACACCACTAATTAACCCCACAACCAACCGCCAAAGTCTTAGCCACAATTTCAAAAATTCAAAAGTTCTTTTAACCTCCTCTTTGTAACCTTTTCTCTTTTTTTTTACTACTTTTACTTCCAAAAATTACTTTTAACTCATTCTTTTTTTACTCATAAATAAATATGCAATAAAGTTCTTTTTTCCTTACTCTTTTCCAAAAATTATTCACCCCCATTTTTTAACTATTTAGGAAAATTATTTTAACACCCCCCTGCTTCCCCGCACCCGCCCCGTTTATTTTTTTTTTTTTACTTTCAAATTTAACCCCACAACCAACTAATAGAGGAATTTTGGGTTTCTCCAAACTGGTCAAATTTAACCCCACAACCAACTGATAGAAGAATTTTGGGTTTCTAATAAGGAAAAAAAAAGGGGGGGGGGGGGAAGGTAAAATTTGAAAATAAAAAATAAGGTTAAAGTAATTTTCGATAAATAATAAGAAAAAAAAATTTATTGCATATATATATATTTAACAATAAAAAAAGAAAGAGTAAAAAGTAATTTTTGAATGTAAAAAGTAAAAAAAAATAAAAAGTTAACGCCTTCCGTTAGCTCCATCCCTTACAAATTGACAAAATTGGACTGCAGGGGTCTAATTGTTAACGGAATGCTAAGTTTAGGTGTTTTTTTGTTAATAGTGAAAGTCCAGGTGTTTTTTTGCAAGTTGTTAGAAAAGTTCAGGTGTTTTTTTGTTAATAGTGAAAGTCTAGGTGCTTTTTTGCAAATTGTCAGAAAGTTCAGGGGCTTTTTTGAAATTTTCCCTCATAAGAATTAATTAATAGCACCTAAGAGGTTGCGACTTAGGCGGGAGCTAGCCACACGCTTTGTGGTGGTGTCCAAACCATGGCGGGGAAGGGCTTCGGCCAATGATCAACTGCAATAATCTAACTAATTGTATTTTATCGGCAGTAAATGTATATTATTTGAAGATATTTTGTTTCGTTCAGTATCTGATCTATGTTATTTTTGCAAAATTCTTCTACTCAACTAGCTCTAAATTATTGCAAATTTGCACCAGGTGGAACCTTCTCTCTCAAATGGTCAGCTACAATTTAGTCACTATTACTAAGATCTACGTTAATATCAACTATGTATCCGGTGTTGGGTAGGTTTTATTGGCAGTTTCTACTCAGCTGTAGGGCGGGTTGAGAATTCATAAAACTTGAGCTTTTGTATTAACCTCTTGTTCACAATGTGTGTTTAATATAAGTTCATAAAAGAACTATTCTAAACATAAACGTAAGTCATGGTGTTAAGCATCCTTACATATCGTACCTAATAAAACCGGCCGGTGATAATTCATTAAAAAACATGGGATTGTTTGATAACCAATTTCGGCACTTAAAACTGAATAGGTTAATCAAAAAATGAAATAAGTTGGTTTGATAACAAAAATAAGAATTTGCTAAAAACACTTAAGGGCGCGAACGGAAGGATGAAGCACAAAATTATAAGTAGCTCCCCCATACTTATTGCTTAATATGCTTAACATGCTCGATTGCGGCTGGAAGAAAGGTTTTTATATTTTGACGGGGGGACACAGCAGTCCTTAAAGCTTGCCTCCCGTTCTGGTTCCATCGACTGCCATCTCCCCCAACTGAAACGAACTAACATAGCTGAGTTTAGGCCTGTCAATGAACTGGATCTGATTCGGATCCTATCCGAAAAATCCAATCCAGATCCGGATTTGAATCCGATAACGTCGATCCAATATCCGATAATTCGAATCCGGTAATTCAAATACGGATCGGATTAAATCCATCATCATTCCGAATCCGAACTTTATTATTTTTTTATTTTTTACATTTTTTTAAAAAACTGTAATTTTTTTATTTTGAAAAAAAAATGTTTAAGAAGTTGTATTTTTATTTTTTTTTTTTAAAATTTTTTTTCAAAAAAAAATGCTAAAATTTTTGAAGTAAAAAAAGTTTTCGGATCGGATTCGAGTTTTCGGATTCGGATCCAGATTACCACTATCGGATTCGAGTCTTATCGGATTTGGATCTTATCGAATCCGAATCCGATCTAGCCCATTGACAGGCCTAGCTGAGTTTATGTTGGTTATATATATTCGATGAGAACCGAATTAGTCTTTTCTAATTAGCTTAATTTAGCAAAGGATTAGTGGATTCAGAGCTTTGTTCATGATGTAATCAATTTTGTTAACAACAAAAAGGAAGGAACATTCAATATTTCTAAATCGTTATTTGTACTCATACTTTGTTCAAACTTCAGGGCCCAAAATTTTTTTTTTATTTTTATTTTTGGCTTGGGTTGCATAACTACCATGTGGCCCAAATTTTGAGGTTCCCCTTTGAAGCATGATTGTTCTTCTCTTTTGCATGAAAATACTTTTTATGTGATGCCTCATATACTCATATCAAGGATGGAGCCAGAGGATCAAGTAGGGGCGGCCATCACTGCAAGAATTTTAGAAAATGCAATTATTATATGAAAAAAAATTATCCCCAACTTTTATAGACTCGCCACTATTAGATTTATTTTCCTTATTTTTTTTGCAATATAATAGCCCTAAATCCTCTATTTTTTTTTTCAAAAAAAATACCCAAAGTAGTATTCCCAAACTAAATTTAATGGGCCAAAGTGAAATAATATAAAGGATGAGGTCCAATTAAGAAAAAAAGAACTCCATACTTTAACCTAAAATGACTAAACATATAATAACTTAACCTAAAAAATTAAACAAGTTAACCAAGTTGGGCACCGTGCACGACTCGGCACAATTCAAAGAGCGTCGGGCACTGTTAACGCCGATTCTATCATTGATGTTTTAACAGCATGAAAGAGTATCGGGCACAATTCAAGATGCCTCAATTTAGTAGATAAATTAAATTAAAATTAGCCTTTTTCGTACTCCATGTGCAAATGACAAATATCATTCACGGAGTACTATTTATGTTATTTTAATTTTTCCTAGAGTTCATGTATATTTCTATTGCAATGCATCTTTTTATTTTTTTAGTATATATTTCGTCACTACTTGAGTAAAATCCTGACTCTGTCTCTGCTCATACTCATGGATTTAGCACATGCATGTAGGTTACGAAACTTGATTGAATGTGCTTTTGGATTTCAGAAGGCTTGTTTTCGAATCTAATACTAAAAAAGACGTCATCGTATCCCTAGTTCGTTGTACAAAGAAATATAGTACGTAATTGCTTACATAACCATGCCCAATCACCCTCGAAGAACTTGCATTTCAGATACATTTTTTGGCGAATTCAACGATCCAAATGCATTTTAATTATAGCAATGCTGATCATCAATGACATGCGAATAATTTAGAAGTAGGAGGAGGATCGACCCAAGCTGACCTACAAAAGCAACTTGCAATGCAATAATCACATTTTGATCAGATTAACCGGCTCGGATCATTGAAATTCAATTGGGACGCTATTTAACGGAGCCTTTAACGAAATCCGTTAGTCATTCGGACGGAAGAGGGCGTTTTAATTAATGGAAGATAACGTTGGGAGTAAAATTGATTTTTTTAAGATGTTGAGAGTCTAATTGAAATTTAGAGTAAAAGTTGGGGGGTATTTTGAAATTTTTCCTAAGAATTAATAGCACCTAAGAGGTTGCGACTTAGGTGAGAGTCACATGCTTTGTGGTGGAGTCTACACCACGGTGGGGAAGGGCATTTGTTCAACAGTCATGCTACTTGCACATACACTTTTACATATATCTTGCACATACATTTTTATGGAACCTGCCTCGGGTCCCACAAATATGATCCGAACCGCTCATTATTTTTAAAATAATTTTTTAAGAGTTCATGTAAAAAATCAACTCGGTAGGATATCGTAAGGGCTTTTTCAGAAATCATAGGGTGAAACAGTCTGATTCGCACTGCGATTTCTGAAAAAGCCCTTACCGATATCCTATCGAGTTGATTTTCTATAGAAACTTTTAAAACATTATTTTAAAAATAATGAGCGGTTCGGATCATATTGGTGGGACCCGAGGTAGGCCGCATAAAATGTATATGCAAGATATGTGTACAAATGTATGTGTCCTTAGCATTTTTGTCTGGCCAATGATCAACTGCAATAATCTAACGAATTGTATTTTATCGGGAGTAAATCTATAATATTTGAAGATATTTTGTTTCATTCAGTAGCTAATCTACGTTATTTTTGCAGAATTGTTATACTCAACTAGCTCTAGATTATTGCAAATTTGCACCAGTTGGAAACTTGAAACCTTCTCTCTCAAATGGTCAACTACAATTTAGTCACTATTATTAAGATATACTTTAATATCAACGACCCGGAGTTGATTTAAATTATACAGCTTTTGCTATCGTGCTTAAACCACAAAAGAAATTGATGGAGACACTCAAAAACAAAAAAAGTGGCTTTGGAATTATACTGATTTTGAAATGGCTGCATCAATTTTCGGAGTGTTAATATCATTGGCCAAATTTTATATGCTTCTGAAAGTTATCACATCTTGTGACACTCAAATCAGGCACATAATTTTTTCCTTTCTGTTGTAAATTTTCCTCATTTCTGTTAGCTTCTCCTTTCTGTTATAAAGTTATCACATGTTGTGACACTTCAAATCGAATTTTTTTATTTTCTGAAAGTTATAAATTTTCTTTTCTTTTTCTGTTTTCTCTTTAATTACTTTTTCTCATTTTTACTTTTCACCATAAATTTCCTTCTAATCAAACAAGCCTTTAGTTTTTTATCCAAGAAAATCCTGATCTAAGCTATCCTAAGTGAAAGGTAGGGTTGCGCATGGGTTGGGTTGGGTTGGGTTGGATTGGGCAGCGTTAATTAAGTTGCATTTCTCAATAGAAACTAACATAGCTGAGTTTATGTTTGTTATCTCTATTATAAAACACAATATTGTGGAGACAAGTTATTACAATGGTTGAGATTGAATTAATCCAATGCTTGAGATGAAATTTCCCTTTTATTAAATCGTCCAACCTCTTTCGTTTAATCACAGAATTGCCACAAATCAAAATTACACCCACTTTCAAATTTCAAATCCTACTGGAAAAGAGTTCTCCTTCTCTCTCTAATCCCACACAAACACTACCTCATCCAGACCATCTCTCTTCTTCTCATGCGCCCTTTTCTCCATCACCGTCTTCCACCACTCACGACGACACTGATCCGTCTTTCGAGCTCTCCACAATTGAGACCCCCTCGCCCCTCTCTAGCTTTTGCTCATGGTTCGAATCTAGTGAAAGGGTACAAATCAATTCCAATGTTGAGGTGAAATTTCCCTTTTATTAAATTGTCCAGCCTCTTTCGTTTAATTACAAAATTGCCACCAATAAAAATTACACCCACTTTCAAATTTGAAACCCTACTGCAAAAGAGTTCTCCTTCTCTCTCTAATCCCACGCAAACACTACCTCACCCAGACAATCTCTTTTCTTCTCATGTGCCCTTTTCTCCATCACCATCCTCCACCACTCACGACGACACTGACCCGCCTTTCGAGCTCTCCACAATTGAGACCCCCTCGCCCCTCTGTAGCTTTTGCTCCTGGTTCGAATCTAGCGGAAGGGTACAAATCAATTCCAATCGGAATGGGTAGTGCCGTAGGCATGGATAAACACTAATATATATATATATTCGATAAGATCGAACAGATATAATGCCTTTTCTAATTAGCTTAGTTTTAGCAAATGATTAATGGATTCAGAGCTTCTTCATAATGCAATCAATTTTAGTTGTTAACAACACAAAAAAGGAAGGAACATTCTATATGTTGGTGCAAAAGTCGTCATAGCTGATGAAAGTGGATAAACAGAGATGCTTCGAGTCACGTTACTATGTTGCTGTTCTTAAGACGATATTCGCCCCCACCAATTGAAGAGAATTCGGTGTGCACCGGGTTACAACGAAGCCGCCGCCAAGATAAAATGAAGCTCAGTCTCCAACTATTGTCTAACTGCATTAAGCATAAATGAAGAGAGACATAAATACCATTGGATTTTGCGAGGCCCTCAAGTATAATCGTAGGAGATAATTCTAGAGAGAAACAACAATCAAGATGATTCTAATTATCTTCACTCTTTCAATTGGTAGAATCATTTGCCTTTTATAGGCATAGATCGTGACCGTTAGCCAAAAATTATACCTCTTTGATTAAATGCAATAGTCATGTCTATTCATTCCATCCCAATTATTACACATTTTGGTCTGGTAATGTCTATTCATTTAACGTGAATAGACACACCTTTTGTGCTTAAATCCAATGTTCACGTTTATTCATTTAACTTAAATAGTCATGCCTCTTGGATTAAAACCGTTCACCAATATTTACATTTAATATCTATTAAATATTTTGGAAATGTTCCAACAACCCCCCACCATTCTCAAAATATTGAAAATAAAACTTGTTTAAGCTCGGAAAATTTGTGCATAAATGAAGGTATCTTACGATTTGAACCATTCACTTAGTGAAGACATATCAAAGTTAGTCATAAGAGCATAGTAGACTTGTCTTTGAACTAGCAATCCTTGTTGACTAACCGTACACGTTTCACACACAAATTTTCTTCTCCTTAGGTAATTCATAAAAGCCAACCCATATATTGGCCTTGGGTCTATATCTTGGTTTCATGAGTGCTCTAAAGTCAGAAACCCCCGAGACCTATAGGAAGCGGCACCACCTCCACACTCATATAGGTAGGATTTTGTCAGTGTTCCTGTAATTACAACACAAAAATTCTATTAAGAACTAAGTAGTTCACCCTCTTGTTTTTCAACATTACAGATACCAAGCACTTTACCTTGGGATGAATTAATTTTTAAAAAACTAAGTGCTTACAACCGCGACATATTGTGTACTTTGCTCATTGAACTCAAGACTTGAGGTATGGTCAAGCGTTGAGTCGAGTTTCCACCAAGAGTGATCGAACAAATTGGGCTAACATCCCATCCCTTTTGATGTTTCTCACATCAAACCTCTTGCAAGAGTAAATAAAACCATTGCTGTATAAGCAATATTTTCCATAGTTTATGACGTGATTCACTTGTGCGGACTATCACCACAGTCACAACTATCGACTCTCTCTTAAGCGACTTATTGAGAAATATATCCATGACAAAATACCATGTCACCCCATCTCATCGTAAAATCCTCAATTTAATCCAAGAGAAAACCCTCCACAAAATAGACTTACTATTTATCCATGGTTTCCATGCTTAAATTATATTAGGTGCCTTTGTATCCATCATAACTGATGAATACCAATTACATGCATATAAATCAACTCCACCAAATAAACTAATTTGGATTTAATTAACTTGTGGGCCATAATTGTTTGGAACAACTATGCAATCAAGATAATAGAAATTTGTAATTCCACTTCATATCTTTGTTTAATCTCCAATATACACAGGAGAACATGTGACCGAAGGCCAGATTATCAACATTTCTTCCAATGAAACAACGTTTCATTTAATCCCCACTTCTAGGAAAAATCAAGACTATTTTAAATCCAAACACACACCGTTTTAATTATTTAGCCTCCAATGGTTACACCATTTAGGTTAAATCCAAAAGCCACACCTTTCAGGTAATATCACTGGTTAAATCTTTAACCTTCACATAAATACATTAATATGTAAGCATCAAATTGTATTATTTTAAAGGCAAAAGAAGAGCCACACCGTCCATTTTAGGAGTATTTCTTTATAAAAATGTACCCATTCATTTCAAGAATTCACAACATCTACCATTTGATTTTTTTATGCAATCTATATCTATATTACATTACACAACGGTTTTGCAAATTGTCTCTCTCACAACTGTCCTACGTGGCACATTGAAGGGCTCTGATTAAATAAAGGTTTTGAGAGCTAAAATTCAATCTATCCAAGGGTTATAGTTTGTTTGGGTTCAAAATTTGAAAACCCATTATTTTTCTCCCTTAATTTCTAAATTTTTCCTATTTTGTGGCAAAAAATGTGGAAATTTGTTTCCTCTCTTACTTTCCCTTTTTGACATTTCATTTCTCTTCCTCTCTCTTCTCCTTTTCTTCTCCTCTCTTCTCTCTCATTGATTTCTCGGCAGCAACAGGAGTTGTTGTAATATTGGTATCATTCTTCTTTTTGTCATAGATCGACTTTATTTATTTATTTATTTTATTATCACAGCTTCTGTCCTTCGACTTAATTTGTTTTTTGTTTTTCAATTGCTTAGGCTCGGACTCACAAGATTCACCAGCTTTTCTCACATTTTTTAATCGTGACCATTTACTATAGACGAAGTAAGTTTCTCTCTTTTCTTCGTGTTCAACAAAGTCTACTTTTTGAACCCTCAGTTTTTGAATCCACAATATCCAAAACCCAAGCACTTCTAATCAGAATATTATATTCATTTATTATTATTATTTTTACATGTTATTGCTTATGTATTTTTACTAGATGAGAACTGAAGTGCCATCCATTTTTTTATCGGTTGCATTGGCTAACCAATGAGTCAGATATGGAGTTGGTTGGAGTTTGAAGCTTAGAAAGTCTACAATTTTTATAAGTAGATTACATTTTTAGATGTTGATATT
Organism: Rhododendron kiyosumense; assembly: GCA_019656275.1. NCBI lineage: Eukaryota > Viridiplantae > Streptophyta > Magnoliopsida > Ericales > Ericaceae > Rhododendron > Rhododendron kiyosumense. The sequence continues at coordinate 8,616 of BPLS01027661.1, forward strand.
GCCTATGTATTTTTACATTCTGAAACTTGGTTTATTTTTTTTGCCTATAAAGTTTTTTTTGTGATAACAGAGGTTTTTTGCCAATTGTAATCAGTAGTTTGTAGCGTGATCAACATACTGTGAATTCAAATGGTTGGCTATAAGTACCCCACAAGCATGGACACTACAACTATTAGTTTGTTTTGTGCTTGCTGATTCAAGTTAACCGATGGATATACTTGAGCTATTGTTTTTTTGTAATTGGAATTTTGGGAATGGGGCATTGGCTTTTAAGAGGTTAGAGAGACAAAACTGGTAAGCCGTGCCTTCAGGCACGGGCATGCACTAGTGAACATACATATAACTTTACAAACTTATGATGGTATGTTCAATTTGGAAATGGCATCCAAATCAAAGATATGAAAAGTACATATCTAGCATTTGCGAAAGGCAAAACATTCGAGAAAATTTAAATAGCCGCTAATTCGGTTAACTACTGACTACGTGTCCAATTGTACTGTAACCTTGTACTTATCCCAACACGTTATCTACTTCTTTGATCAAGACCGTTAAACATTGCTCATTGAAAGACACATAACACATTTTTGTGTTACTGAAACACCACCATGACACAATTACCATGTCAAATATCACACATTCAACAGGTCAAAAAACCTTAGCTATAAAAATCTATCCGAAACTATCCATGAATAAAACCTTATACCTATGCATATAAACGAAACATTAAAATAAAACCACTGCATATGCATGGTCACCATGCGTGGCAGTTAACTCCTCCGCAATGGTCCAAAACCGAAACAATTCAAATGGAGCAAAAATTTAAATATTAGTAAAATATCAATAGAAGTCACTGATGCACAAGATAACCTGGAAAAGTATACTATTCCATCAGATTTCATCAAAGATCTGATACATGCATTGCAACAATATCTCCATAGATATTAACGGAGTAAAGCAGCAATTAGATAAATTCTAATTCATACTTCACGAATAATCAGTCCCAAAACTATCAAAGTTCTGAACCATATACGAACTCAAGCAATAGCCATGACTGTTCAAAGAGTCATCATCCAACAGAAAAGACACATCTATTAGAAGATTCAATAATGCACAATCTAACCATAGGCACAGTCTGGTTATCATGGGTATCAATGAATTCTCTAAGTCTAGTGAGCCCATATAACCATTTTGATCTTTTAAATAAAAGACAACAAAACACAGTCGTCTAATTTGTTTATCCAAGAATCCAAAAAGGTGTATAAGTCAAAACTTCAAACGGTGCAAGAGTTTTCTCAAACGATAACACAAGACTCTCATATAAAGATATGAAGTGCTTCACAACTTTAAATAAATATGTATTACCATACATAGAATAAAGTATTATCACTGCCAAAACTGTCAACTAAATACACTTTATTAAAAGCACGAGAGTACACAACATACATATTCAAAAATAAAAGAAATGTGGATCAAACCTACTTAGCATGTAGATACATAAACTATCACACGTATTTCAACACCCTAATCAACCGAAAATTTGATCTTCTTGAAAGATCTAGGACAAGGAACACTCTTACGCGCCGTTCGCCTAATTATTGGCCCTTTGTGACCAAAAATATCATGACGTTTCTTTCGCGCCATTTCAATCTCCGCAATTGACTCAAAGGAGTCAAAGTATACACACTCTTGCTCACTCCTTCAAATGCCGGCGGAGGGGACAATTCACGGTTAATACCGTTAGGCGAACCTCCCATTGATGCGGTAGACTCATCGGAATCCTCCATATTTTCCAATGGAGCCATCCCCTTTGGACTATGAAACTCATCATATGCGGATAAATCCTTTCCAATTTCTTGAGACCCATGTTCCAATATTTCCTTAACCGGATTAGCTGCAACATTTTGGACTGAACGTTCTACTACAAAAGAGTCCTCTTCATCAGAAGAGAGATATCAATCATTACCGGTTGACTCTCATCCAAGAGGCCTCACCTTGCAAAGACCTCTTTCCATTCTTTAAACCAAAGAATATCCTTGGAACTTGGAGGTGTTGAAGAGTCTCCCAAAATGATGTTAAACTAAGGAAGAAAGGGAGCCGAAAGACATATGATGTTCAAGGGAATTTCGGAAGGCATTATTGTCGGTAAAATTCTATCCACTCAGATGGGTTTGTCGGTAACTCACACAAACAAAGGACAATTGCTCTCGGAAGAATACTAATGAACATAACGGAGAGTATGTGAACACTTTTGAAAAAGATACTTTATATATTGGAAAAAGCAAGTGTTCCGAGCCGATTAAGAATTCGAATTTAAGTAATACCGGCTGCTTCTAACGGTTCAAGTGCCGTTTGACCAAGAAGGTGCCAATACCATGACCAAGAGGTGCTACACAGTTGCTTTTTTATCCCAAGCAGTGCCAATTCAATTTCCCACCAAATGGGCCATAAGACCTATGGGTCCAATTACCTATAATCCAAACGGTGCAACCGCACCAAAGATAGCAACTGCTAATAACTGTAGGGGTTCGGTTTATCAGGACCTAGACAACACACTTGGTTGGGCTTCTTCTTGCTCCACCGGAAGACCTGCAACAAGTCACTAGGGCTGTGATTGCCCAGTGACCCTCCGACGATCAAGTTAGATGTAGGGAGAGTGGTTTACGTCAAAGATTAGGGTAGAATGGCATACCTGTAGAGACCCGTATTTATTTTAATAATTTTAATGCGAGATTATACTATGAAATGTAAAATATGAAGTAGATATGAGTTGGGTCAATGTGAGATGACTTGTAAGTTGTGAGAGTTGACGTAATACAATAAGAGTGAAGGGGTGTAAGTGTTATTTGACCTTTATAAGTCAAAAATCAGGTGCAGGAGATCCATTTTTCTTTTTCCCTTTCTTTCTTCTTTCCGGCGTCTCTCTCGGCTCCCACCTCTCTCACCTTCTCTCTTCGATTTCATCGACCACGAGTGAGATTTTTGAAAAATCCCAAGTACTAAAGTTGTTCCACGCGACGAGAGCTTCCCATCCATCCAAGAAAATTCATGATCGGAGCGCTTTGAAGTTTCCTCCATGTTCGGGCTTGCTTCTAACCTTCGAGGTAGGGATCTCCTACCTTCTTTACATGTTTAAGTGTTAGTTGGATGTACAAGAATCAAGTTTGATCATCTATTTTGAGTCTTGAATAAATCTTGAGTATGCTGAAAATTTCGTGGGTGTTGGTAATCTGTCTTTTGGGAGCCCTTCTGCTTAGAATCAATTTTTGGTGTCTTCATAACAGTTAAAGTACGTTTCAATACGAAGATTTCGGTATCAAGATCATTCAAAACCGATAATCACACAATTAGTTATGAATTTTTGAATACTGGCTGTCTGTGGATATGCGAATCTGTGCGTGGCTGTCTTCTTTTAACTTTCTGGGCATGATGAACATTTTGGGTGGCTTTGGGTCTTTTACAGGAGCTGCATATTTAAGTTAAGAAGAGATTGGCGTTGGAATCAAGTAATTTGGTTAAGTATACAATTTTTGGTGAATTTCTAAAGCAGGGTTGGTTGACTGGTACGAAAATGGTTACGAATCGGTTTTTCTTTTGATTGTTGGGTTAACCTCCTCTCATTTCTGAACCTGGAATTTTTACTGAGTGTAGGGCTTGTAGTGATGCAACTTTTGGTTTCAATATTTTTGGGTTTAAGATAAAAGAGTTATGATTTTTCAATTAATTTTACTTATTCCCGCGTAGAATCTGACAGCACTTACGGACTTTGGTAAAATGGACATAACTCCTAGCTCGGGACTCGAAACAACACCCTGTTTGTTTTGTTAGAAACTAGACACATAGAGCTTTCCAATGATACATCCCATGCATCATGGGTAGGTCCGAGCAATAACAGAATTGCATCTAAAGTTGACCCAAATTCTGCCTTTGCACCAGTTTCATTGTTACGTTGAGCTATAATTGCATTGCCATAATAAGGCTACCCGAATTCTGTGTTTGATGTATGACCTATGGATCAAAGAAAAAGAAGTATACTTTTCAATGGTTTAAGTTTCGTCCTTGAATTCATGTTGTTTAATTGGATATAGGCTAATGTAAATGATTAACTTCGCCAATTTGACATGTGGGTATACGATGGATTGATCTAGATGACTAGGTGTTGGATTAAAGGGATATGCATTGTTGGTGTATTGACATTGATGTTGTTTGATACTTAGAGAAAAATAAACAGTTTCTCCTCTTTATGTATTGTATCCATGGGTCGGTTTAGTATGCGTGTTTTTGTATGTGGGTGTTGCCCTCTTAATGGTTTTAGTATATTAGACCCCGTTATGAAGTTGTATCGGCAAGTTTACATCATCAGTGTATATTGCTTATGGGAATAGACCCGGGTCAAGCCGTGGTGACCCAAGTGCCCTGTGAATGCGGGAATAGACCCGGGTAAAGCCGTGGTGACTCTGTTACTTTGTGAAAGTGGGAATAGACCCGGGTAAAGCCGTGGTGACCTACTGCTCTGCGGATTTGAGAATAGACCTGGGTAAAGCCATGGTGACTCTTCTCCGGATCGACTTAGGGAAAAGACCCGGGGAAAGCCGTGGTGACTTTAAGGGCGATGCTGGTTGTGTTGAACTAATAATGTGAATGATGCGGTAGTTTCGGTGACTAGTGGTTGAACGGGGTCCCCATGCCCAGAAACATGCTTATAAGATTTGACGCACGGAAAGTGAATGAATGAGATTAATCACATGACATAAGAGATTGGGAATTTGTCGTTTATTTGTTACGTTATGCTATGAATCCTTCTGCATCAAGATGTTAAGTTTTAATGTGTATGGCAATTTGCAAATTCCTATCTGAAGGCAAATTATGGTTCTGCTTTGGTGGTATGTTTCTAATGGTTGGGTTATTGATGCTTTCAAAAAGAAAAAGAAAAGAAAAGAAAAGTGAAATTGGTTTTTTTTGAAAATCGATGATGTGAATTTGAGACAAAGTGGAATATGCGTATGAGAAACACAGAACTTCAACTTGAGTTGCCACCTTGGATCATCTAGTATGTCAATACGTGTTTTATATCTCTTCTTTTAGACCTCCAAATCATTATGGCTTGTTCTCCTGATATGCGGTGGGCAACTTATTCAGTGTGAGTGTATATTTGGTACGTTGTGGTGTGATGCGTTGTGAGAGTTACATATAGGGTATTTGCATGTTAGACTTGTAAAGGAAATCTTAAGGTGAAGGGTTTTTGGCTTGAAGTTAACTTGAGATTTGGAATTTGATTTGGGGTTTATGAGTGAAACTCCTTATGGTCGAGGTGTGGTATTATTCGATGTGTTATTGTTATTCCATATTTTGACTCTACCTGCGTAGTGTATATTTTTGGTGAAAGGTTGACTAGTTATTTAAGACAAGAAGAATGATGCTATTCATTAAGGAACTTAGATTAATCTTTAGGTCTTTGAAATGGAAATGAAAAAGCAGGGATTGATTTGGGTAACGCCGTAACGGTAAACTGAGATTTTTAAGAATATTGGTGTGTGGGTGAGAGTGTCAGTGTTTGAGAAATGGAGTTAAATATTTTTCCAGCGTGAGTATGGTATTTTGAGTTCCACATTTTGACAAAACAAATATGCTTTTGGAAAATGTTTTTCCTTGGGATCTTTCTTCACTTCTGCATATAATTTAGGTATGGATATCTCTACGAGCTAGTGTAGCTCACCCTATCCTTTTAGGTACTCGTCATGACACTTAGCTTGGATTGCATGGAGTGCACATTGTGACGTCTCGTGAGAGCTTCATTGGTATCGTTAAGGAAGTGTTTATCATTTAGTTTAATTCATGTTATGTACTTTACTCGCAATTGAGGGTTGTACCATTTGATTAGATCATATGTAAAGCTATGTATAAACTCATCTCCTTGATTATTGTGAATCTCTTTTAGTGGAAGATGTTTGGGAGACTTTATGTAAAAAAAAAATTTTAGAGAGAAGAAGCGACTTGATTTGCTTTCTGGATTTACATGACATTTAAGGGTAAATATAGTTGAGAGAAAGACTTTTGTTTCTAGAAAGTATATTAATATTTAGTTGAAAATCGAGGGCGTGACAATACCTCTCACCATGAGGCTCCCTTTGCATTTATAGGCCTAGGTCTACTTGGCCTTCAAGACAACGCGTAGAGATCACACTCAGGTAACCGCTTCGGGTGACGTCATTCATGACGTAGGGGAATAAAACGGTTACGGAACACATGACCTGATCCAAATGATTGCTGCTGTGATGAATCTGACAAGGGCCCCATCCATCATAACTGCCTCGCTCCAATATCTTGGATAACGCTAGAGCCGAAGCGCAGACCCGAGCGAGATACCATACCAGGGGCCAGGGGAGGTTGGTACTCTTCGGCTCTTCGGCCAGTCCCACAGAGATGCTGGTTCATGTATGCGGCCCGGTTACCGACAAGCTAACCGAGGCCACCACAATAGCCCCTCAAGTCCCTGGAGCCCCACACTTCCGCTTCAGGGTCTTGACTCCTTAGCGAGCCACTACTCCTTCTTCGAGAGGCATCTCTAATGAATGAAAGAGCTTCGTTGAATCCCCCACCAACCGCCTCTGGTAGCAAAAGATCTACGTGTCGAACCCACCAGGGCGCTGGGAGGCAAAAAGCTGCCTCGGCACATGTTGTGTCAGTCAATTAGTATGAAACGTTGCCTCAGGGACACGTGTCACGAAGCCAATGGTTCGGCCATACAGCGCTATGATTTTGGTTCTGAATTCCAGATATTGACCATCCGATGGGGACACGCGTCAAAAATCGAACGGCTCGGTGCACGACGCTTCACTTCCCGCGCAACGCATCGTCTCTCTCAATATAAATAGGCGAGAGAGAGGGAGGACGGCCGTTCATCCTTCTGCTCTGAAGCTCTAACGCCGCCGCCGCTTATCTCCGCCTGAGAATCGACTCTTTGGACACTTTGGACGTGAATCAACTCCTGCATTTGTGGTATGTTGATCTCCTTGCTTCATTCTTTACTTCTAGATCAGCTTCTTTGAGTTTTTCATCCTTTTTTGTATGTTTCACGATCGAACCACCATGCGCCGCCTTTGGCTCGCGGCGGCGCTGGGGATTCCCCAGCGTTGTTCTGGTTTCGACCGAGGCCTAAATTCTTCCCGAGGTCTAAATTCTTCCCGACGGCTATCTTCAACCCGCGACCCTAGGATTAGTATAGACCCCCGGGGGCGCTTTCCTAAAGAGGAATGCAAGAAGCCTGACCAAGACCAGTAGGTTCCGAGGAGTAACGACCATTCTGTCCCGTGCGTTAAGTCTTCTTGCCTTTCCCTGAGCACATAGCTAACAGGTTTTTTGCACATCCTTCTCTGTTAGGTAGGGGCGAATGGTCATTGAGCTCTCCTCGGGCAGTTCCAGTAGCTCGGTCCCTTCTGCTGATATTGAAGAGATATTTGCAGAAATCCGGTCCAACGCCTTCTACCAAATCCCCATTGACTCGATCGAGCCTCACGTCTCTTTGACAGCCCCACAGCAGAGGACAACCTTTGATCCGAGGATGACAGAGGCACCGAGCACTTCAAACCAGGGGCCGGGGCCGTTCGCCGATGCCCCAGAAGAGGTTCGAGGACGAAGAAGGCTAATGAGGCCATGTCCTTACCGGAACCAATACTTTGATGGCTTCGGCCGCCTACGCGAAGTTCAAACGGGTTTACAGCGTGCCTCACGACGTTGAGGTTCGGCTACTGCCAAATAATGACCCCAGGGATTTGCCCCACCGAGAGGGGGCATTGATCTTCCTGCTCATGGCTATAACCGAGGGAGGGATCAGGTTTCCTCTTCACCAATTCGTCCGAAGGGTCCTCCGAACCCTAAACCTCACCTCCTCCCAACTCACAGTAAACTCATATAGGATAATTACGAGTATCATAGAACTGAGGAGGCAATACAACCTGACCTTCGGGCTGGAGGAACTCTTCAGAGTTTACCTCCTCGGGGTCAACCGAGAGCATCAGCGATACTACTTGTCTTGCCGCACTGGCTATGACACATTCTTGATTGATCACCTGCCCGACTCCGAGGAGTGAGCCGCTCTTTATGTCTCTGTTACCGGAAATTTTATGTTCGGTCCCGGGGAAAGAGCAGACACAACCACCACTGTTCCGTTTGAAAACGGAGCCCCAGGTCGTTAAACTCTTCCCTTCGGTACATTTCTTCAATACGTAGTTGTGTTTTGCCTGTTGTATTAATTTGCCTTTGTTTGATGTTTTGCTCTTGCAGCTAAGGGTGTCGTTGCGGGACTTCAAGAGAGAGCTGTTCGATCCCAAATCACAGCTGCCTTCGCAATCCCGCTTGCCAACCGGTACGCCCCCGACCAGCTCGGTTACGTGGCCTTCTACACCAGCTTCCTGAAGAAGAAACTGAGGCAGCAAAGTGTGCCAAAGGCTGGTAGAGGACGAGGCAGAGGCAGGGGAAGAGGAGAAGGAAGGGGGAGAGGGGCGACCGGGACCGAAGACACCGAAGGCAGCAGCTCCGGGCCTCGAGGCATAATTCAACAGGAGCTTGACCGGGACACATCGGAGAGGACCGGACTTAGCGACGAGATGAGTGGTCGCGGAAGAGAGGTCCTTAACCTTCGGCGCCGAAGGCCAGCTAGCCGAGGCACTGGTCCAACCGGCACCCCAGGGGCTGGGACGTCGGGCACCACTCCCGCGTCCCCGGAGGAGCGCCCGGAGAAGCGAGCTCGGCAAGAGCAGGCCGAGGAGACCCATGCAAGGGATAAGGATCCCATTGTCATTGGGGAGGAAGATGAGGAGGAGGGAACCGACGGCGCGGGTACCGACTCCGAGGTTCGGACTGCAGCCAGGGAGGTGGCATGGGCCCCGGAGGTTCGTCACTATTCCGGGCGTCTGATCACCCACGCTGACAACGCCGCCAGCAACATTGGCACAACGTTTGGCTTGCTGCGCTCTTGCGTTCTTCCTCGAGACGCCAAAGCTATCAGCGGTAGGACCGAGGACCTAACCGGGGAGATTGCACAGGCACTGCTGCGGTAAGTTACTTTTCGCATCCGCTTGTGGCATTCGAGCAATATTCTCCGTTTATTTTACTGTTCTCTCTGCTGACAGGCTGGGGCTCGGGCTTTGGCAATGAATGACCGAAGCAAAGCCCGTGAGCTGGAGATGGAGGAGCTGAAGCAGGCCTTCGTTGAGAGGGACGAAGACCTGAAAGCGGCTCGGGCATCATGTGAACTTTACCAAGTCGATTTTCAGAAGAGTGAAACAGAGCGCGTGATTGCCGAACGCCGAGCTGCCAAAGCCGAGGAAGACTCGGAAACTCTGCGGGTGACCCGAGCCCGGGTGGTCGAAGCAGCCAGAGACAAAGGCTACGGCGAAGGCTGGAACACAGCTGACGTGGAGTATAAGAGGCAGGTTCGGGAGATCGAGGGGGAGCTTCACAGGGACCGCTTCATGGATGGGCTGCGCTTCGGACATGGAGCTCTTCTAAACAAACTCGACCTCCCGGATGATTCCGAACTCCGAGCCTTGCCCCAGCCGCCACCCGAGGAGTTTGTGCTTCCCGAAGAGGAAGAGGAGGTACAAGGCATTGATAGTCAGGCTGATCCCAACGCCGCAGCTCCAACCGAGGGTGCGTAGGACAGTTATAACTTTGTTTTAATTTTGTTTGGACGGCTCCAGCTTGTTGGAGTTTTGTTGTTTCAAGGCTGTAATAGTTGTGAAGGACTGGCGCCGAACAGTTGGTTGAGCCAGATCCTTCGTTAGGGTTTTAACTTTGAATGGTGTTAACTTTTGGTTTTCATTATGAATGAATGTCTCTTTCTTGTGCACTGTTATGCTTGCTTTTGTTATTGCTGTGTTGTATCGATGCCCCTGCTTCGGTTGTGCTTCTGAAACGAACTTATACCGAAGAGTTTTCGGAAGCATGATCCGAAGCAATTTTTGAGCTCAAGAGACATTGGTTGAAAACCGAAGCCCCGATATTGGGTAAGAAGGATCAGGGAGAGGCGGGTGACCTGGTCCGAAGCAAGTTGTATTTTGTCATGGCTCTACGTCGGACTAGGACAGTCGTAAGCCTTGCCAACGTGAGTGGTCATGGTGAGATGAAAACGCGCGAGACGGATGTGCCACTGGGGGACTTGAGGTGCGTCGCGAAGGGATAAGGCCGCGGCCATAGGTTCGGGACGCAGCAAGCCTGAGCGATGAGAGGCTTTGGTGAGTCGGTATAAGGGGTTCGGCGGGAAGCCGAGTGTCCTTAATGCGACTAACCAGAAGTTCAAACGACCGAAGAGGCCGGGGCGACTTGGTGGGATTTTGTCCAAGGGTGTCACCTATTAGAGGACAAAATCCCAGAAGTCTGTGTAAAACGGTCCAGTGGAGAGGAACCGAGTGGGAGTAATTGAAACAGCATAAACAGATAACACAAGTAAGGCGTAGGAAAAGATAGATTTTCATTCAAACTTAGTAGGACACTACCATTACATAGTCGTACTGCCATTAACTTTTCAAAGAAAAGAAATACAAGTGAACAAATAAAGGGGCTTCGGTAATAGAGCGCTTAGCCGTAGAATTTTTTAAGGTTGTTAGCGTTTCATGACTTAGCGATGGGCGAGCCATCCAATTTTTCCAACTTGTAGTTCCCTGAACCGAGATGTTTGAGGACTCGGTAAGGGCCCTCCCAGTTGGGCATTAATTTCCTCTTCTTGGACTTTTCCACAACCTTTTTCCAAACAAGATCATCTGGCTTGAAAGACCGAAGGCGGACGCTGCGGTTGTAGCCTTTGGCAACCTCCTGTTGGTACGAAGCTAGCTTTATCCTTGCATTTTCCCGCTCCTCTTCGGCTAAGTCAAGGTCTGCGGCAATGTTGTCATTGTTAACCGATTCGTCAAAGTTTTCAGCGTGGATGGTGGGGAGCCCGACTTGGATAGGGATGACAGCTTCCATTCTGAATGCCAAGGAGAAAGGAGTGCGACCAGTGGATCGCTGAGGTGTGGTGCGGTAGCCCCAGAGCACCCTGGGCAGCTCCTCGGCCCATTTGCCCCGGCGAGATTCAAGTCGGCGCTTGATTCCGGATGAAATCGCTTTGTTTGCTGCTTCGGCCTGCCCGTTGCCCTGGGGGTAGGCTAGGGTAGACGTGTCCCATTTCATGCCGTATTCATCAAGCAAGGCTCGGTACTTCTGCCCTGTGAACTGCTTCCCATTATCTGTGATGATGGCGAATGGTACACCGAAGCGAGAGATGATGCTCCGCCAAACAAAACGGATTACGTCGGTTTCCTCAATGGTAACCAAGGGCTCGGCCTCGACCCATTTTGAGAAATAGTCGGTTGCAGTTAAGAGAAATTTGAATCCACCTAGAGCAACCGGGAGTTTGCCTATGATATCCATGCCCCATTGGGAGAAGGGCCAAGGGCTGGTGAGAGGACCGAGATCCCGCGCCGGTTGGTGGATAATTGGGGCAAACATTTGGCATTTTTTGCAACGCTTGACGAACTCTTCAGAATTTTTTTTCATTGACAGCCACCAATACCCCTGAGAGATGGCCCGGTGGGCGAGGGACCGTCCACCAGAGTGGCAACCGCTGTCGCCGGCATGAAGTTCTTTGATGATGCCCGGGACCTGATGTGGGTGTGCGACCAATAAGTATGGTCCGGTAAATGATCTTCGGTAAAGCTTGCCATTGGGATTGAGCCAGAAGAGAGCGGCCTTGTTTCGAAGTCGGTGGGCGTCTTTCTTGTCGGTTGGGAGGATGTCGTCGCGCAGGTAACCAATGATTTCGTCCATCCAGCTTGGGCCGAGGCCGAGGTCAATGTTGAGGACCTCATGGCTCAAGACTTCAAGTTTGAAACTGGGCTTATCAATAGCGCTGAAGGAGATAGTCCGATGTTCGAAGGAGGAGCAAGCCGATGCGAGCCCTGCGAGTGCGTCGGCGTGGGCGTTCTGTTCGCGGGCGATATGCTCGATTCGGATGGCCTTGAAGGTCTTGATGAGCTGGACAGTGAAGCTGAGGTAAGTCCGCATTCGGTCGTCCCGAGCTTCGTATTCTGCGGATAGCTAGTTAACGACAAGTTGGGAGTCGCTATAGACCACAAGTTCCTCGATACCCACTGCTCAGGCGGTCTGGAGTCCGGAAAGGAGTGCTTCATATTCGGCCTCGTTGTTGGAGGCAGGGAAGTTTATAGAAATGGAGCTTTCATGCAGGACGCCGGAGGGGGAGAGGAGTACGATCCCAGCTTCGGCGCCTCGGCTATTGGAGGCGCCATCGACTTACATCTTCCAAATATCGCCATGGAAAAGCTTCCAGGTAGAGCTTGGGGTTGCCTGGGTGGCCTGTTCGGGACGCGAGGGCGTAATTGAAGCTAAAGCGTCGATTGGTGTGAGCTCGGCGATAAAGTCGGCGAGTACCTGAGCTTTAATGGCCGTTCGAGGTTGGAAATGGATCTCAAAGTTCACGAGCTCGACAGCCCATTGGGAGATTCTATTAGAGAGGTCGGCTTTCCGAAGGAGAGACTTGAGGGGGTATTCGGTTAAGACAACGATGCGGTGCGATTGGAAGCATGGGGCAAGTTTCCGAGAGGCAAAGACGAGAGCGAGCACAAGCTTTTCCAAGGGGAGGTAGCGCGTTTCGGCAGGAGTCATCGTCTTGCTAGAGTAGTAGATTGGCTGGTGCTCCCGACCCTCCTGGCGGATAAGCACCAAGCTTATAGAGTGAAGAGAGATAGCAAGGTAGAGAAACAAGTCTTCCTGGTCCCGAGGGGTGACAAAAAGTGGGGCCCTGGAGAGGTACTCCTTCAGTTGCTATAGCGCCTAGTCACAGTCTTCCGTCCAGTTGAAGCTCCGTCAGCTGCCCTTCAGAAGTGTGAAAAAGGGCTGGCACTTGTCAGAAGAACGGCTTATAAAGCGATTCAGGGCTGCGGCCATGCCGGTTAAACGTTGAACGTCGCGCTTGTTGTGGGGAGCCGAGAGTTGATCAATAGCGAGGATCTGTGAAGGATCTGCTTCGATACCGCGTCGGGAGACGAGATGGCCAAGAAATTTGCCGGAGCTGACGCCGAAGACACATTTTTCGGCATTGAGTCGGAGCTTATGTTTCTTGAGGATTGCGAATACTTCGGCAAGGTGTGCTAGGTGATCACTGGCACGCATGCTCTTGACCACCCTATCGTCAATGTAAGCCAGCATCGTGTCTCCCAGCAAGCGTTCGAACATCTTGGTTATCATGCGCTGAAAGGTGGCTCCGGCATTCTTTAGACCGAAAGGCATTACAAGGTACCCGAAGATACCGTGGGGGGTGATGAAAGCTGTATTCTCAACGTCACCTTCGCTCATGGCAATCTGATGATAGCCTCGGTAGGCGTCCAAGAAGCTTAGTCGCTCGTGGCCGGCTGTGGCGTCAACGAGCTGATCAACCCGAGGAAGGGGGAAGAAATCCTTTAGGCAAGCGTCGTTGAGATTGGAGTAGTCGACGAAGACCCGACATTTGCCGTTCTTTTTCTTTACCACTACAGTATTGGCCAACCATCTGGGGTATTGAACTTCGCGGATTGCCCCAACGTTTAGGAGTCGGTTGACTTCTTCGATAACGGCCTCGGAATGAGCGGGAGAGGACTGGCGTGCCTTTTGTATGACCGGGCATTTGGCTCGGTCAATGTTGAGCTCATGGCAAATGAAGGATGGATCGACCCCGGGCATCTCGTATGGGGTCCAAGCGAACACTTCGATGTTCCGGTGGAGAAAGGCCACCGTTTCGTTCCGATCAGTATCACTAAGTGAGGAACTGACAAGGAAGAAACGGGAGCCGTCTTCGGTTATCGGGATGGTGGCTACGTCCTCTATGGTTTTTTCGTTGGCGGACCGACCGACGTCCTCTAAGACTGGGGCCTCGGGGACTTCAATAAGGTTAACCCGGGAGGTCTGTTTGCTGCTTCGGACAGCGTTGACATAGCACTTCTTAGCCGCAGTTTGATCTCCATATAAGTCTTCTTGGCGTCCGTTGTGGCCGATGAAACGGACCACCTGGTGATAGGTAGAGGCGATTGCCCGAAGTCTGTGCAGCCAGGTGCGCCCGACAATCGCGTTGTAAGGGCTAGGGACATCGACCACTATGAATTCTATGTCAAGAGTGACCGAGCCGACACGTACTGGAAGGGTGACTGTGCCGATGGGCCAGACTGGTGCGCCATTAAAGCCGATAAGAGGAACTTCGAAAGGACGGAGGTCGGTGTTTGAAATCTTCAGATCTTTGAAGAGAGAGTAATACATGACTTCGGCCGAGCTGCCTTGGTCCACGAGGACACGTCAGACGTTGAAAGTCCCGATGCGTAACGTGACGACGAGGGCATCGTTATGCGGGAGCTGGACGCGATCGAGATCTTTCTCAGTGAATGTTATAGTCCACTTAGAGTCGTCATCGATCCTCGGCGCTTTGGTTTAGGACCGACGAGCATGAGTTGCTTGGAGGAAGAGGCCGCATGCAGCTCGTCTCTAAGGAGGCGAGCGGCTTCGGAGTTTAGGGGGCCGTGAATAACATGGATCGTCTGCACTGCTTCCTCGGTGTTTGTGTCGGCACGTTGTGCCCGGGCCGTTGTCTTCTTGTGGTCGATGAAGTTGCCGAGGTGGCCATCCGCAACAAGCTGCTCCAAGTAAGCCTTGAAGGGCTTGCATGCGGTTGTGAAGTGGCCCTGCTCGTTGTGATAACTGCATCGAACGATGGGATTCTTGATTTTCCCATTTTCAGTGCCGAGCTTTTGATTTGGGAAGGAGAAAAGGGTTAATCCTTTACTTGGTCGATGATTCGGTAGATAGGGATGGTGAAGACGGTTTTCTCAGCGTTGAAATCGCTTGGCTTCGGTCCTCTTCTCTGCGATTGCTTGATATTATTGACCTATTTCTTCGGCGTTGCAACAGGTGCGGGGACCGGTATGGATACCGAGGTATTCGGAGGCTTTGAACTCATGGGCTTGCCGATGCCTCTCTCTGCCTTGGATTCGATGAGCTGACACCAACCCTCGATACGAGTCATAAGATCCTTCATGGAGTTAGGCTTATGGTGGGCGAGGTCGTCGTAGACTTGCTCGTCTTGGGAGGTGAGACCCAAATTGAATCCGCGGGCGGAGATGACACCGTCGCAACCCTCTATCTCATTAAATAGTTCCCAGTAGTGGCCGGCGTACTGCCGGAGCGTCTCATCACTGCACTTGCGGAGGGCTAGAAGGGAGTCGATCTCTTTCTCATGCTTGTTGCTTGTTACGAACCAGGCCATGAAGGCGTCACAGAAGGAATCGAACGAGGAAATCGACCGAGCCGGGAGTTGATTGAACCAGGTGAGGCCCGGGTTACCGAGGCTTGCAGGAAACACCTTGCACAGGGAGGCATCATCCAAAGGTTCGTTCCGAAGAAATAGCGACATAACAAGCTTGTACTGGACTAGATGGGTGTAGGCCTCGATTTTGCTGTCGTACTTAGCAAACTTGGGCTGGGTGAATCCCTTGGGTGAGGTGACCGAGTCGATCTCCTTTGTGAAGGGGGAGGTCGTGAGCCGTGTGAGCTGCGCGTCGCGGTGAGGTCCGATCGAACGGTCAAAACCGTCTGGACGCTCAGTCGCTGTGCGCTTTGGTGGAACAAGCCTGTCCAGCATGTCGTATTCCTTCCTCTTTGGTTGGACGCTGACCGACTTCTGGGGGAACGCTCACAGCGATTCTTTCGGTAGCTATCTCGAGCGGAAGGCTCGAGGCGCTCGGTGATCGGGCTTCTGCTATGGTTGCCTGCAGGATGCGAGACGATAGGGCTCTTGGCTCTGGAGCTCTTTAGGCGTTCGCGATACCCCCTGGTTTGAAATTCCACAAGGCCGTCATCTCCCCTGGCTGCCCTTGTGAGGCTAGGGGTGGATTCTCGGCCTGTTTTGCCCATTCGGACCGAGTGGGTGGAGGAGGCGGAGGCGCTTCTGCCACCGAGCCTTTCGAAGGCCGATGGTCTCCGTCGAGGCTGGATGGGGGAACGGGAGCGGTCCCTGCGCGACGCGTCCTTTGCGGCTAGGGCCTCCGCCGGCCTTGGTGGCTCGAGACGATCCTTGACTGAGGGGCGGGATCGATGCTCTAGCGGGTGAACGACTTCATTGCTGCGAGGGGGGGTGTGGTGACTCCGTCGTCTGCCACGACTTCCGGAGGAACGAGATGGGGAGATCTGGAGAAGGTGTTTGATCCCCGCCAACTCATCTCGGATGTGTTTGTCGCGCTTCACCACCATTGTGAGATCGTCGATCTTCCGCTCGAGATGGCGGATGTAGGTGTGGAGCTCGGAAGATGGGCCTGGATCAGCAGTTGAAGCTCCAGCACCCACTCCGACGGATACATGGGTCTTCCCAAGGGCAATGGCTCCGCTGGAGGCCAGGCTGTGGTCCATGAGGGAACCGAGCCCGTGGGTGGCACCGCCGTGTTGTGCGTCGCCGACCTCAACCATTTTCGATTCAGGAGCAAGGAATGGGTGTTGAAATGAGTGGCTAGATCCCCAGCAGAGTCGCCAATTGTCGGGGTTCGGTTTATCAGGACCTAGACAGCACACTTGGTTGGGCTTCTTCCTGCTCCGCCGGAAGACCAGCAACAAGTCACTAGGGCTGTGATTGCC
This sequence comes from Rhododendron kiyosumense, assembly GCA_019656275.1. Classification (NCBI taxonomy): domain Eukaryota; kingdom Viridiplantae; phylum Streptophyta; class Magnoliopsida; order Ericales; family Ericaceae; genus Rhododendron; species Rhododendron kiyosumense. Next base: position 25,257 of record BPLS01027661.1, read on the forward strand.
CAGTGACCCTTCGACGATCAAGTTAGATGTAGGGAGAGTGGTTTAGGTCAAAGATTAGGGTAGAATGGCATACCTCTCACCATGAGGCTCCCTTTGCATTTATAGACCTAGGTCTACTTGGCCGTCAAGACAACGCGTAAAGATCACGCTCAGGTAACCGCTTCGGGTGACGTCATTCATGACGTAGGGGAATAAAACGGTTACGGAACACATGACCTGATCCAAATGATTGCTGCTGTGATGAATCTGACAAGGGCCCCATCCATCATAACTGCCTCGCTCCAATATCTTGGATAACGCTGGAGCCGAAGCGTAGACCCGGGCGAGATACCATACCAGGGGCCAGGGGAGGTTGGTACTCTTCGGCTCTTCGGCCAGTCCCACAGAGATGCTGGTTCATGTATGCGACTCGGTTACCGACAAGATAACCGAGGTCACCACAATAACGATTTGTAACCAATATAAAACACATATCCTAGTAAAACCACATGTCCCTTTAACACATATCTCCGGCATACAAGTCATGCATAAAAATAAATACCAATCCCGCACCATATACTCAAATTGCAATTAACTAAAGAACTATAATATGCATATTGCATTTTACTAATTCAAACCAATGCCGTAACCATCCACGCCTACTTGTTTCACCCAAACGAATACTTGAACCAGCACCAATACCGTGGATTGTCCGATTGATCACGATTGACGACAATGATCGAATCATCCTAACCGGCGCACCAACCTGTATGACTTTCCCATCACACGCACGCCCCATAGTTTCTTCGTTAGTGACACACGTCATTGCCAAGTCATTGGATTATTAGTTGAACCGTAATCACAATGCCAAAATTTTCTTCCTTGACAATTCTCCCACGTACTGATGAAACTATGAGTTTGCAATCCAAAAAACTATAGTCTATAGGCATGACAAAAAGAGATTATAGTGTACCTTGCACCTTGAAGAAAAATAGTAAGAGTTTATGACTCACTGGAAAACGCAACCCCAAAAGTTAATTATTATTATTAACCCTTTTGCCTTTAAGTCTCCAATCGCGTCTATCCGTCTTCGTCTTAAGGACCCATACAATAATCAATCCACTTTCATCTTCCGAAGGATATTGTCTTAAAATTGTTGGTGCAAAAGTCATTGTAGTTGATGAAAGTGGATAAACAGAGATGCTTCAAGTCACGTTACTATGTTGTTGTCCTTAAGATGATATTCGCCCCTACCAATTGAAGAGACTTCGGTGTGCACTGGGTTACAGCGAAGCCGCCTCCAAGATAAAATGAAGCCCAGTCTCCAACTGTTGTCTAACTGCATTAAGCACAAACAAAAAGAGACCCGAATACCTTTGGATTTTGCGAGCCTCTTAAGTATAATCGTAGAAGATAATTCTAGAGGGAAACAACAATCAGGATGATTCTAATTATCTTCACTCTTTCAATTGGTAGAATCATTTGCCTTTCATAGGCATACCGTGACCGTTAGCTAAAGAATATACCTCTTTGATTAAATGCAATAGCCATGTCTATTCATTCTACCCTAATGGTTACTACACATTTTGGTCTGGTAATGTCTATTCATTTAACCTGAATAGACACACCTTTTGTGCTTAAATCCAATGTTCACGTCTATTCATTTAATCTGAATAGTCATGCCTCTTGGATTAAAACCGCTCAGCAATATTTACATTTAATATCCATTAAATATTTTGGAAATGTTCCAACACTATATTTTTAAATCGTTATTTGTATTCAAATTTTGTTCAAACTTCAGGGGCCCATTTTATTTTTATTTTTTTTATTTTGGCTTGGGTTGCATAACTACCATGCGGCCCAAATTTTGAGGGTTCCCCTTTGAAGCATGAATTTTCTTCTCTTTTGCATGAAAATATTTTTTATGTAGTGCAGCATATACTCATATCAAGGATGGAGCCAGAGGGTCTAGTAGAGGCAGCCGTCACTGCAAGAATTTTAGAAAATGCAATTATTATATGTAAAAGAAAATTTTTCCTCAACTTATATAGATCGACCTGTCCCTGCAAGAATTTATTCATATTGCAATGCATCTTTTTAATTTTTTTAATATGTGTTACGCCACCGCTTGGGTAAAATTCTAACTCCATCCGTACTCATACTCGTGGATTTAGCACATGCATATGCAGGTTACGAAACTTGATTGAACTTAGGCTTGTTTTCGGATCTTTTCTAATACTAAAAAAGATGTCATCGTATCCCTAATTTGTTGTACAAAGAAATATAGTAGTAATTGCTTGCATAACCATGCCCAATCGTACATTCGAAGAACTTGCATTTCAAATACATTTTTTGACGAATTCAACGATGGAAATGCCTTTTATAGCAATGTTGATCAACGACATGCGAATAATTTAGAAGCAGGAGGAGGCCAGGATCGACCCAAGCTGACCTACAAAGCAACTTGCAATGCAATTGAACGCTAGCTATAAACTACTCCACTATTGAGTGTCCAATGCAATTTTGTTATTTTGATAGTTGACGAACTTTCGATGAACAAACAATATTTTGAATAATTGTTTATTATATATCTTGCCAATATTTTCGTGTATGTTGTGATATTGGTAAATGTTTCTCTGTAATTGATTACGTTTTAGCATTTCAGCATGAATAGAAAAAGGGCAAAGTAGGAAGATTAGTAAATTTAAGATTTTAGCTCCTTGTATAGATCAACTTATTTAATTTAGTGCTCAAAATTCAGCACATATCAAATAGCTTCTCAACTTAAAAAAATTCAACATTCAATTTTTAGTACTTAATTTAATTTCAATTTTCAGATATATCAAACAGTTAGATAACTTGTTCATTCTACATTCCCTCAGGCCTATTTTGATAGTTCTATACGAAAAGATGTGATAAATTAAAGAACTAATCAAGATATATCTTTACTTTGGTGCAAATAAGAGCTAACAAAATGACACGGAAAGAGTATTTTGGGGTGGCGGTGGTGACTAGAAATTCCGTAGAATACTAGCAAGGGGTAGTTTTCCAAATTAACTAAAAGTGCTTTTTTCATCACTAGAGGAGCTTTTTTTCTTCAAAAAATATTAACAAAACTTTTATCATTTTTGAAAAACTACCTCTTGGTCATTTCTTAGGCACCAACATTATATATTGAGAAAGGTGGAAAAATAAAAATATGTGGGGTCGTAGGTCTGGATCATCAAGTCCACTATAGTATGTTTGTAACCCATCAAGTTCACTTCTTAAGTTTGTAACTCATGTAATCCACTAGTAATGTTTTGTAAGGCTTTAGATCCATTTTACTTTAAAAAAAAAATTTCACAAGACAAAAATGCCCTTCTACGATGTTAATCCTTCTCTCTCTCTCTCTCTCTCTCTCTCTCTCCACCAACCTCTCCATTCGACCACCACCACCTGATAAGCACCCGATAATGCAATGAAGGGTGCGCTAAATCTCTATTTAGTTTAAGTTAATTCCTTTAATTAGTTATTTTTAATTACTTTTGCTCGTAAGGTATGTTTTTAGTGCTTTCAGGTAAATCGTGTGAATAATGTATGTTTTGACGTCATGGATGATCCGAGTGCGTCCAAGTACTCGAGGAACCAATGAAGGCCTTGTCGGCCCCTGAAAATTTGTCTAAGTATAAAAAAATCACTCTTCGAAAAAATATCAATTTTCGAGATAAAAAATGGCGGTAATTGATCATTGAATTTTTCTAAGAGCAACTTCAAAATTGCAAGGTTTTATTCAAAGATCAAGGTCATGTTTTGAGCCATTTATTCAATAGAAAAGTGTGCTGTTTTCTATTTTACACTAAAAGCTGGGGGTCAACATTTTAATTGGATTGAAATCTTAAAATTCTGGTAATGCCGTTGTTTCCAAATGGGGGGTACTTCCTTATTTTCATTAAATAAATTAAAGAAAAGAAAAGGTAAAAGAAAAGTTTAAAATGTAATATTTACTCAACTTTAGAGAATGAAATAAGATGTTGTGAAAGCTGTTAGGTGTGTGGAAGCTGCTGGGAATTATGAAGCTGAGTTCTGAAGATAAGCTCTCGGCATCGATAGGATGGATTTCATTCCATCGGCACCGAAGGACTTTCAAGATAGAGTTAACAAGCTCGGCATCGATAGATCAAATTACTTTCCATCGGTACCGAGACCCTTAGCACTGCAGTTGAAGCCCTTTGCCATCGATACTAAGGGTCTTAGAGGAGGAGTTTTGGAGCATCTTGGAGAATATTACGTGCGCGAAACAAGGGAGGTATAAATACCCCATTATATCATTATTGCACGATTTGGACAGAAATGTACCAATTTTTAGATTTAGAATAGGATTTACTTGCTTTTTGAATTGTTATTCATTGTTCTTTATTTTCCAGCACTTTAATTTTAATTTCCTGCTTTATTAAATTAGTTTTTGCTATTGTTCTCTTCATTAAAGTTGCAGCTTTTCTTCCGATCTGTCATCATCTCTAGTTTATTTCAAGTCTTGTTATTTCACTATGCTTAGTAGATTTTTGGTTACTTTTATCTTCATAGATATGTGTGAGTAGTTTCAAGGGTTAGGTCATGGGATGATTAGCATCTCATGACTTGAGTGAAAATTGTGTTTTTCACCAATAAGGTTTTAATCTTTGATTTGAAAATTGATGTGGGGTTCGGGTTTGTTTGTCAAATTGCTAAAGTGTTAACCTCTTTGATCATGTGTAGGTAGGAGCATCGCCTACTTACCATACATGATGCTTAGAGCTCTGTTACTCGAGGTGTTTGCCAAATAAATTCTAGAACTAGCTTGATAATTAAATCATTTTATCTTCCGGTTTATGAACTTTAATTGAGTGTCTTAAATTGCGTAATTGGGTGAAAAATGTGATTTAGCTTGAGTCGTGGGTGTTAGTAATTCCTTGACCTAACCTGCTTTTTATCTTAGTTAATTCACTTTTAATTTAGCCTTTTAAATTTCCACTATGTAAAGTAAAACAAAGTTGGCTACCTAAAAGCCAAAATCCGTGCTTACTCCTACAAATCTAGCAAAGCCGTATAATTATTCCCATGGGTACAATCCCAGCCTTCCGGATTATTATGCTTCAAATGACGTATTAAGCCTTATGCTTGGGGCGTTATTCCTTATATTGGAGTGAACGAAGCACCACCGCCATCACAACCACCACCACCACCACAGCTGCCAGAAACTCACATATAACGTTATAAGTTTTACTTTTTTTTTTGTTTGGAATTTTGACAACTCTCTACATTTCAGATCTCACCCTATCTGCCACTGCACAGATAACATTATATATGTTCAAATCTATTAGGATTTTTTCGTTTTGGAATTTTGACAACTCTCTCTACATTCCATATCTCACCCTATCTGCTGCTGCATATATAACATTATATGTTTAGGTCTGTTAGGCCGCTGTGCGGACCAATTCATTTAAGGTTGTCTATAGTTATATATGGTTATAGTAACTTATATGATTATTTATGATTATGGTTATATGTTTGTGCATATATATGTTCAAGTTTTAACAAGTAACAATCATTGAAACCATTACATCCGCCAATCAAAACATCTATATTCAACATAAATAAAAAATGGATTCAGAATCTACTATTGTTCAACTACATAGTTATAAATTTGATCGATATATCTACAAAACAGATTCAGTGTCTTCTGAATAGCAATATGAAAACAATAGAAAAAAATTACATCAAAAGACTTTAACCAAACTAAAATTCTAAATCTAATGTTCTTGGCTGTCTTGTCAAGCTTAACGATCCTAATGTGCCTCTTTAACTTCATCAGGTACCTTTGGTAGAAGGATTTGATGTGGAGGGCTCTTCTGAGGTTGGAGTTCATCCGATCCTAAACTCCATTATCACGGTGTCATTGTGGTAATACTCCAATTTACAATAAATTGGATTAGGCACTTCATGAAACCATACTCCTATTTCTTTTGGATTTGTCATTTTTGCACATATAAGAAAAAAGTTAAACATATGGGAACATATAGCTTTATATGTTAAAACAAGGATTCAAGAATTCAAATACTACAATATATATTTCATTATATCAGATATCAAACGATATATATATATATATATATATGCATAAACATATAACCATATATATAATCATAGACAACCTTATAGGCATGATACACTATAACAGAAAATCACATATAACCATATATATTAGGAATGATGACATGATACAAGGTACAAAATTGGATATATAATCATATGTGTCTCATATACAAAGAATGGACCATATTTTCTTAAAATATGGTTATATGTACAAATAAAACTAATAAATTTATACATGAAAACTAATAAAACTACTAAATTTATGTTATTGAATTGGTCCACGCAGCGGCCTAATAGACCTGAATATATAACCATATAATCATATTAAAGCAGTCCACATGTAATCATATGATAACATGATACAGGGTACATGGTACATGGTACATAATTGAATATATAACCATATGTGTCTCATATACAACGAACATACTATATATTTTTTATATTATGGTTATATGTACAAATAAAACTAACATATATTACAATCTGTACGTAATTAGGGTTATATGTTAAAGAATCTATTGTAAACATACATCATCATATGTTCTTCCACTGCAATGAAAATGATTTCAGAAGCTCATATATAACATTATATGATTACATAAGTTCATGCAAGACCCTAGCCAAACCAGATCTGCACAAATAGTAACAAATGACCGTATATGTTTAACCCTAAACTAAACTCGACTGACTTTTTTGTGTTGAAAACAACGGTGATGGTGGGAACGAAGTCGACGATGGGAATGAAGCCGAGGCGAGATGCGATCGATGGCGACGGCGAGGCTAGGACAGGGAAGCGGGATGGGATGTGACAGCGGTGGGAGGTGGGTGGCGATTGCGACGGCGACAGGAGGCTGGGACGGGATGTGACGGCAACGGGATCGAGGTGGGTGGCGATGGTGGCGACGACAGGAGACTGAGACAAGATGCTTGTTCCCGCCCCCCTCCCCCGTTTGCAGGAAATGAAAAAGAAACTGCATATAGTGAGGTATATATAGGGCTACATATAGTGGGTTATATTGGTATTTTTGTAGGCTAGTGGACTTAGTGGGTTATGAAGTTTAGAAGTGGACTAAATGGGTTTGGAAACTGCTATAGTGAACTTATGGAAAATTCTCCCTTAAATGGATGTACCTTTAACATTGACATGATAGTATGCTATTGGTTACTCCCTCCGTCTCTAAATAAATGTTTAGCGTGCAAATCTAGACCTTTTAAAAAGATGCATTTGTTTCGGTTAAAAAATTCAACTTTTTTCACAAATCAATAGATGGCACTGAGTTTTATTAGATTTTTAATTAAAAACATGCATCTTTTTTAAGGCCTAGGTTTGCGTGTTGGGATCAGACGAAGAGAGTATTTTTTTTCATACCTAATAAATATGGAGGGTTGTGTCGGGTTGAATGTGGTGGGATAGAGAAATTTTACCCATACCCAAACCGATCCATTGATAATTTGTGTTTCACCTGTTCAACTCAACCCAATCCGCTCATAATTTTAACCCATGATTTTTGGCGCCGCTTAGCACGGGTTAGGTCAATTTTGTGGGTCGGCACTGCAAAGTTGAACTTGAAGCTAGCGGTGGCCTGCCTGTTTACTGGTTTGATTTGTCGTTGATTAGTCGGGGAAGTACTCATCCCAAAAGATTCGTTTATAGGGTGGAAAACCAATTCAGATTTCAGTTTAGATTGGGAAATGATTTTGTCACTCCCTTTTTTATTAATGTCACTTACAGGAGAGTGGTGTTAACAAAAAGGGGAGTGGCAAAATCAGCAGCCTTTAAATTTCATCAGAAAAGCTTGTCTTGATGTACTCCCTAGCAACACATATAGTATCATGCAACATTGCCTCGGAATCTGCATCCAATTATACAATGTAGGCCTGTTTGGATGCAGGATAAAGATTGGGGGTATTAGTTATGAAAGGGGAATAAGATAGTAGGGGGTATTATGTAAGAAGAGTAAGCCTACATTGATGTGACAGGGGGATTAAATAATACTTGGTTTAGATGTGGAATAAAATGGTGGAATAAGGTTGTTTTGTAGTTGAGATAGAAGAGAGAGAGGGTATTATGTAATAACACCCCCAGAACCTCCCCATAAATAATCTCCCCTCCGGGGGTATTAGAGGGTACAATATAATCCGAGGCTTAGCTAATACCCTCTCCATTTTAATTACTTTCCAAATGAGGTCTGGAGGCTGGGCCTACGAACTAAAATGGGATATCACAAACCCCCTTCACAATACCCCTTTCAAACAGGCCATGTGAGTGAAGGGGTAAGAAAAGGAAACCAATCTCATTTAAGTCTAAATGGTACTTCATGGTCCAGTGATACTTGACAGTTGATACAGTCATACAGATATAGAAAATAAGATTTACAGTAAGACCATCTTTATATAGGTTGCTCTGGTTCTCAACATATATAATACTTTACGTTAGTATTTTTCATTACGTGATTTAAATAAGTACGAAGTACCAATTTACATCTTTTACATGATTCAAAAGTTTCTTTTAGACCCACGGCTTGTAGTTTTTTAATTCTTGGATTATGTAAAGGATTGACGTACATGGCTCAGCTCGTTATTGATTGCAAACTGCAAAAGTGAATATGTTGACGCACTGCGATGGTTCATAAAAGCTTAATGGCTAACATATTGGCATTTGGTGCAAATGGCATACTTCTAATAAGTTTTTTGACCTCTTGAATTGAAGTTGCCCTGCTGTTCCCAAAATATCCACCATGCATCCTTAATGTTGAAGTTTAGCACTAATGCCATGAACATCATTCATGGACTTGAAGTATTTTTTTTTATTTTTTTTTTGAACCAGACTCAACAACACTATAAACGTAACAGAATTGGGCTCAATTTCTTCAGAAATCATCTTGGAGAAATGTAACAGAATTGGGCTCAATTTAGGTACATCACTTGATAGTGAAGAGTAAATCTAGCAGTTTACTTACATCCCAAAAAAAGATCCTAAATAAACTAATAGAACAGTCATGGAATAACAAACAACCAAACCACAATAAAGTTTGAACAATTTCACCCGTCCAAAAGTATTTTGGGAGGTCCAGATTTTAAATGAACTGTTCGTGCGAATAGTTGAACTATTTAAACTATTCGCATGAATAGTTTATTTAAAATCCAGACCGTCAATTACCGAGATGAACGGTGAGATGGGGCGGCATGGAAACCTCTTTTACGGAGGGTACGTGAAAAAGGCAACCTCATCTATAAAATGGGGGAGGGACATTGAAACTTCAAAAAAGATAAAAGGGGTTTGTTGATTTCGCTTTTGAGTGGTAGATGGAGGGGATATTTGTTTTGAAATTCTCCCTAAGACCTCCTGTTAACTTATTTAAATAATCACGACATAAGAGAACAAACATCACAATATTTTACCGGAAAAAGATTTTGACACTTCACTCTTTGATAGATGCACTTCATGATTTGTGTGCTTTTGAAAAATATGTTGTTTAGTGTGAACATTCAAAAATAAATTCTGGAATAATTTTTCTACTTTACCGCTTAGTGCATTATAAAAAAATTTCAGTTGTGAAGTGTTTAGATTACGAATCCGGCTACCTATATATAGAGAGAAGTGAAGACATTTGAAAACCCTAGTCCCCCTTGACAGTTCCCAACCAGAATTGAGCACGTAGGAAGAGGAAGAAGTAAGAAAAGGCACTTGGAGATCAGATCAAAATCAGATCCCAACAATTTCCTGAACATCCCAGAAGAAATCATCCTCGATATTCTCTCAAGAATAAAATTACCCCATGATTTTTTCTGTCGATTAAGGTGCGTTTCCAAACAGTGGTCTTCTTTGATATCTGATTCAAACCTAATAACCCTGTCAAAAAGACAAAAGATAATTGTTATTGAGAGAAAACAAAAAGGTGTTTTCTCTGCCTATTTGTTTTTTTTATGTTGCCTTGTATTTTTCCTTTCCTTCCAAGGGTAAGTAAGTCTTTTCATTCCTAGCTGTATATACTTCTGGAAAAACTCTTTGTACAGACATTCATAGAAATCGTTCAAGGGTTTTGAGACAAACCCTCTTTTCCTCAAAATATGTTTGGTTCTCTTCCGATTTGTTCTCTGGATATTCACAGTTATGTACCAGATGCATGAGTCTAGGTCCTTTACCTGTCAATCCATAGACCAACAATGCTGTGTGGAAAAGGTTCAAACACCATGGGAACAAAATGTGCATCTCCATTATAAAGAAGTTCACATCTATGGTTCGTGTAATGGGTTGCTTCTTTTGGGGTTTACGGTGGATTTGTATTTATGGAATCCACTAAATGGATATTTCAAGAAAGTCTTCATTGGTATGCTTCCCTTCTAATACTCGCGCAATCCATCCAGGGCCTATTCTGAATGGATGACTTCATTGGTTTGCCCGTAATGGTCACTCTGTTTTGAACCATTGTATCTTTTCCTTTGATCCCCAGGTGGATGAATTCAAAAAGATACCAATGCCAAAGCTGCCTAAGGATCGGAATAAATTTATTTTGCTTGGGTTGGGGGTTGTAGATGGATGCCTCTGTATGATTCGTGATCGCCAACGTAGTACCCAAGTATGGGTGATGGAGGCATACGGTGTGCAAAAATCGTGGAATATTAGGTTTTTCATTAGTTCAATCTTCATGGATTAATGTAGTATATTGCAGCCGTTATGTTGTACAAAAGATGGTGAAGGTCTAATGAGAGAATCCATTGGCTCTGTGGGCTTGTTAGCTTGTATAATTCTAATGGTGATTTCTGTAGGGTAGTTCAATGTCCGTCCATTTGTCAATTCCCTAAGATGGCAATGGCATATGAAGAAAGTTTAGTTGAGCCTATAGACTACATGTGGAAAAACAAGGAGCAAAGAGGGATAGCAACATATGTGGAACACTTTCTTTCGGCATCACCACGAAAAATGATAAAGGGGAAAGAGTCAATAGATGATAGTAAGTGGGATTACTTAGATCCTAAAGAAGAGGATTAGACAATATATAGCAAGGAAGAGGAGAAGCAGGAGAATATTGTGATGCGAGGTTATCGGATTCAGTCTGTCTTCCTAGCTGGTTTTTAGCTTTATTTACATTGTTTTCAGACACCTAAGTTTAGTTTATTGGAGATGGGAATGCTATGCTAATTATTTTGTGGCTAGTATATATCAATAAATTAGTTGTTATTTTCAAGAATCTTACTGTTGCTGAATTTACAACATAAAGGCTAGAGCAAGAGCCAATTAAAGAGTTTGAGGCATTTTCAAGGAGCTGGAATTTGCCTGCAGACTCAGCTGGAATTTTCCTTTCATTTGGTGGCAAACCATTCAAGAATGAAGTCAATTGTCTTGTATAACCAGACAAAAGAAGAAAAATGAAAAACTGGGCCACAGGAATGGCTTTGTCAAAATATGGCAGCAAATTTGGCCAAAAAGAAGGATTTAGCAGCCCAGTGGAGTTTCTCCCACTTGCGTTTCCAGTTATCCCACACTATCGATGACAATTGGTTAGTTTTTTTTTTTTTTGTCACACGTTATATGTTAGCAGGGGTTAGGAGGAGTTTAGTAAGTTAGTCCACAAGGGATTTAGAGACTGTCTATAACCCATAACCCTGAAATCATAAACGCCCGCTATGACACTCGAACCCTGGTCTCCCACAAGGAGAGAACCAACGGATGCCAACTGGGCCAGAGTCCATTCGCGACAATTGGTTTGTTTAAAGAGTAACTATTTGACTTTTATTGCTCAACGCTTGAGTTCGAATCATCGTCGTTAAATCAGTGGTGGAGCCACATGCTGAGTGGTGCATGTGATGTAGTGCCATCCCACCCAAAGTTATAAATAATGAATTTCTTAGGCTAATGTAATCCGATAAGGATAGATAATTATTGGTATCTGAACAGTTTATATCTTATACTTTGGACCAAATTTTTATTCTTTTTAACGGGAAACAAAACCCATGACAAAAGTGTAATTGTATGAATGACATTCACGAAATCCAAATTACTACATCATTGGGCTAAATCTACTTTTTGTCGCACCGTGCACATGACAAGATGTAAGCATTGACCACAAATTTCCTTGGATCAGATCTCCCCAAATTTGTTTCCATGCGTGAAGAAGGTTATGATAAAATGGTTCGTGGGTGGTGGTTCTCAATTCTCTTCTCGGGCTAACTCTGTTCGTCTTCCTCCCCCACCAAATAACGTGCAAAACAAGTTGTAAGGTTGTGACCAGCCAAACGACCCTCCGACACTTAAGTTAGTGTGTGGAGAAAAAGGAAAAAGTACTATAGCTAGGAACGGTGCTCCCCAAGTTAAATGTGCACGGCACATGTCCATGACGTCACTCGTAACCGCCTTAGTTGTTGATGACCGGCCATCACATGACCTCCATGTGCACCCATTCGAGAGGCATCTAGAAACATCCAGAGCCATCTGGAATGGTCACCACGCACATTGGCACTTCAGATCGGGTCGACCGTTGGCACCGACTAGCCCGCCGTGAAGTGAATCATGGGCTTTAACCTAAGCTGTCCATTCGGCAGGGCTTACCACCGCTCGGCCCATCTCGCCTCTGGTGGGTTCAATCTACCCCCTCGCTTGTCTCTGCTCAATACGGGTCGGCCCAATTCACGTGTGAAGTTCAGCACACCACAAACCATGGACAAAGAATTATTTGGTTCGTGTAACAGGTTGTTGCTCTTGGGAATTGACGAGAATGACTTGTTCCTATGAAATCCAGTCACTGTGTAGATCAAGAAAGTGTTAATCGTACCTTCGACTCTTGTACAGGTTGTTATGGCACTTTCTCATAGCTCCCAGATTGGGCCGGTGAATCGGCCGTCGTTGGTAGGTCTTAGAAGCAATACTTGGACAAGTACCATTCGTTTTCCATACGATGTTGGTGCGGTGAATCCGAGGCCTATAGTGAATGATTATTTGCATTGGTTTGCTTGTATTCAAGATCTTGGAGATCGAGGACGAGTTCATCTCTTCCCACCAAATTATTTACTTCAACCCGTGGGTTAGTAAATTTTAAGAAAGTCCCAATGCCACAGGGCCCAGGCTAATTAAGCACGGAATCATACTCGGGTTAGGAGCTTTAGGTGGATGCCTTTGCATGTATGTCTCGTTGGATCAATTTAGGAAACCGAAGAAGAAGCAATATTGATGTATTAGTCTATGAAACAATATGGTATGGAAAAATCTTGGATTTGTATGCTAATCATATGATCAAATTTGAGATCAATTACACGGATTTTCCAGAGGATTTAGTAAAGGATTTTGGTGCCATTGGGCTGCACAAATAATATGGTAAAGCGCTAATAGTCAAAGTTGTCTTTTAAGTGGTCGTTGCGATTTGATAAAAAAATATGATCCTGATGACAATGAACCTAATGATAATCAACGACCCCGATTTTGCTTTGGTACGTATGCAATCATGTATGAACAAAGTTTAGTTACGCCTACGAGGCTACAACTGTGATGAGGAAGCATTAAGAGGGAAAACAATATTGTGGGCGGAATGCGACTTTTACGATGATCAGCATCGTGTATTTTGTAAATCTTGACGAGTAAACTATCTGTGCAGTTTCAAGGTAGTCCGACACAAATATCCTAGTGACCAAAATACATATTGGGAATACACTTTCAAAAGAAGTTCCATACAATCACGTGATTATCAACTTGATTTGTGACATTGAAATGCTTACTTCGCGAATCTTAGAAACAAAACCAATTTGAATATTGTTTCTGCACTCGGGATGAAGTCCATATTGGGTGCACAAGAGGCTAAATCAATGTTTATCGAGAGCCATGTTATCAAATGAGTACTCTCCAAGAGAAGAAGCAAAAAAGTTATTCTATTTCGGTGCAGCTTTCTCACTCTTCGATTTGACACTCATCAATATAAACAAATAAAATTCTCAATGGTCAATAGTTCTTGTCTTTGGCGTAAAATCAAGCGGCTATATCGATCTGTTACTTACAACTGCCACAGACTGAGATTTTGTTCTTGGCCGGTAAATATGGTGTCTTCTCCTATTATTTTTATCAATCACTTTCGTTCTATTTTATAGCCAAGTATTCGCAAAAATCATTCTGACTTCTATATTCCCAAGTTTTCCTACAGAACAGTTATAAAGTGGAGTAGGAAAGAAATTTTTTTTTTCTTCGTTTGAGATCAAACTTGACCCACCAGATAGATACTCCAAGGTTAATATATGAAGCTTTGAGTAATTACAGTATATTATTGAGGTCTTCAAGTGGCACCCAAGGATTCCTAACCAGCACACAATTATTTAATTGCGATTCGCGGGTGGTTACTGGAACCTCTAGCGGAGGTATATAGGGGCTTGGGGTGGCCCCGGCCCCTCCCGACATTTAAAATATTTTATTAATATTATATATAATGGGGAATTGACTTCTACACTCTCCTTTTTACCACATACACACCCTTTTTTGTCCTTATTTAAGTGAATTTATCTTTTTACCCTTTCGTAAGTTCATTTTTTTACACATTAAGGGGCAATCGAGTAAATTCACACCAAATAAAGATTAAAAAAAGGAATGTATGTGGTAAAAATGAGAGTATAGAAGTCAATTTTCTATGGTTATTATTGATGTAATTAGTATAGCAATTGCTAAAATTATGAATTATTTTGATTTGATCTAGCCAAAAGTCAAAGGTATTTTACATTGTTAGGTAAAACTTTCTCAAAATCTTTCATAGATGGAAAATAATTGCTCATGTGCATTGTAATTGTCGACAATAATGCAAAAAATATTATATCTAGTATATTAATGTAGCACAAAACTATATCATATATTGAGTACATATTTACATGAAAATACTTCTTTTATGTCAGCCGCCGGCCCTCGGGCCAAAATTCTGGCTCCGCCAATTTAGGAGCCCTTGAGTACACCACATTGTCATGTCTAGGAACACCTGATAATTTTACCTTTAAACATCAGTTCAACAATTAATTATCAAGTGTGATCCTCCACCCACCTCCACGAGTAGAGAGTTGGGTCCGACATCAGAGCTGAGCGGCTTCTCCTTTGGTTATTTGTTCTTGTTGTTATTTGTTATTTGTTTTATCGTATGTGTTATTGTTTTGTTGTATATGTTGTTTTTCGGCCACACGATTTGTATATGATATTATCAATATAAGTTGCATATTTTTCTCAGTAAAAAAAAAAGGAAAAAACTGGAAATGGTAAAGGTAACCCTAGCAATAGTTTCTTGCCAATTTGAGTTTTGCTTTGTAATCTTTTTTCTTATCAATAAAATTTTTGCTTCGCTATTAGGGGAAAAAAAAAACCCTAGCAATAGTTATGGGATATATAACCTTCAAGCCCAAAAGTTAGCAAGGCACGAAAGCCCACCTTCCTCCTCCTTAAATAACAGAAAAGAAAAAACCCTAGCCAGCCCCATAAACAACTTCCCAAGGAGAATGGGAAGGAAGAAAAAAAGGTCACGACGAAGGAGAAGAAGGAAGGAAAAGAACTGTACATCAAAAGCAGAATCAAGTTTTCCTAATATTATTGTTCCAGAAGAAATCATTGTCGAAATACTATCAAGCTTACCCCTCGATTCTCTTACTCGATTCACAAGCGTTTCCAAGCACTGGCGTTCTTTGATATCCGACATATCAGTCGCAAAAACCGGCTCCCCGACGGTTCTCATCCTGTCCAACTCGGGAGCATATTCCTTTTCACCTCACTCCATTGACCAACACCAACAGGAAGTACTTCACCTTCACTTGAAAAGCGTTCGTGTTCCTGACAACATGCATGGGTACGTCATGGGATCGTGCAACGGGTTGTTGCTTATGCATACCGACGAGGATTTGTTCTTGTGGAATCCACTGACTAGATTCTTCAAGAAAGTGCTAGCATTTGACCGATTGCGTGACAGCAGCTACCGAGTTCGTTCTGGGCTTTGCTATGACTCCACCAGTGATGAGTACAAGCCTGTTATTGCCTTTGCTCACCAGACTCCAAGTTACGGAGGTGAATTTGTAGCGGTTGGTAGTCTCAAAAGTAAAAGTTGGGCAGTGATTCACTTCCCGTATAGGGTACCTACAGTGGAATCGGGGCCTATAGTCAATGAAAATCTTCATTGGTATGCCTGTAAGATCAATGATTCAGGTAATTATTTCCTTTCGCCCCACCAAATTATTTACTTCGATGCACGAATGGATGAATTCGAGGAGATACCGATGCCGGATCCTAGAGGTGAGGACAGAGATATCGTTTGCGGATTGAGAACTTTGGATGGATGCCTATGTATGTTTCGTTCAGGCAATAGTGAAAACAATGTTGAGCTTTTTTTTTTTCTCAGAAAACGAAATATTTTATAAAACTCGAAAGGGGTACATCGAGAAAAGAACACCGAAAGACAAGAGCTCGATAGTGCCAAAATTTACAATCACATCCAACCGACAGTTGGATATCCACCTGAAAACTAGGTTACAATTTCAGTTTTCGGATACCATCTAAAAAAAACTTGAACTCCTCAACAGTGTAGACCTTGATGTCGAACTTCGCCTTCATCCACATCGCAACTCTTGTTTTGACTAAATCCCCTACCTCCCATACTTGTTTCAAAGAGTTATTAAAGATATTGTCGTTCCTAACCAACCAAAGGGACCACAATGTTGCAAAGAAACAAGCGTCCCATACATTTTTCTCCAGGTTGTAAAATCCATTATCAAACCACGATTCGGCTAATTTTGGTACAGAGCTTGGGCCAACCCAACTAAGGTTCCACCAATCTAATATTATTGACCAAACACTCCACGAAAAGTGACATTGGAGAAACAAGTGCTTATGAGTTTCAACATACAGAGAGCATAGGGGGCACAAAGCTTGTTGACCGTCATTGATCAGGTTTCTACTGAGGAGGACTGACCTGGTTACTGCTCTTTCCTTAACAGCCATCCAAGCAAAGATTTCCACCTTAGGAGGGCCCAAATTCTTCCAAAGAGAACCCAACAACTTACTGCTCGAATCTTGGACTATTATGGTCGTGGTTTCAAATTCTTTGACCTCTAGTCCTTATAATGAGTCGTTGGAGTTATTAGGTTATACAAAGAATGGCGAAATCCTAACTCGAGTTTGGACATGGAAGGAACAGGGTTGGCAAATATGGGCGTTCGATCCGAATGACAATTCCCATGGGAGAATTTCAATTCCAGAGGATCCCAATTGTTATGCATTAATTGTGCTTAAGGAAAGTTTGATTATCCCTACCATAGTTTTAAATCGCGGTATCGGTTGCCGTCGCGGTATCGGTCGCGGTATATCGGTATCGGGACATATCGGTGATACGTCGCGGGAATCGGGTGTCGCGGTCGTGAATTTTTAAAAATCATTAGCAACATGTATAAAACTTGAAAAATATACTTTTGCTCCCAACATTAGCTTAAATTATCACATTTTAATTAATTTAAGACATGTAATAGCCTATTCTTTTCATGTGAAATATCCCATAATTTATCAAAACCCGCAAAAATAAGTCAACTTACTACCTGTTATGCAAAAAAAATTTCTAATTTTTTCCACTCATTTTTTATCAGAGATACTACCTATTATGCAAAAAATTTTGCACCCTTGGACCAACTTTAATTTGTGTACCGTTAGATGGATTGCTCTAATTCTTTGTGCACCGTTGGATTACTTTCTATTAAGTGGCAATCACACTAGATAATTATTCCTTCTTGTTTATATCGACAACCAAAAGGCAACAACATGCAATCTCTCTCTTCTCTTGCGCACCAGATCAAAACAATCTCTCACTGCGGAGAACTCTCTCTCTCTCTCTCTCTCTCTCTCTCAATGAATCTCACAACTTCGGGTCTCTCTCTCTCACTCACTCAATTGATCACTTTCAGTGTCTCCACTCTCCACCAATTTCTCACTCCGGCAGCTAGACTTGTCAATCGCACCGGCGACGGCGACCGCAACAGAGAGCTATGTCTCCGGCGACTTTGGTTGTCACTTGTCACACGATCCAGCGACTAGAGTTCATAAATTTTCAATTTGGTAGGAGAGAAGATAAGAAAGCCAACGGCCGCAGGTAATGATTGGATTTGGGTTTCAACTTTCAATTGCTATGTTATTTACTTATTTTTTAAGACAAGATCCAAAATTTTAGGGAAAAATCTGTGAAAAGTGGAAGGAATTGATGGTTTGATGCTCTGTGGGAGCACTGGGAGGAGCTCTGTTTTTTTTTTTTTTTTGCCGAACCGGTCCACAAATCCTTCGGATTGCGACAGATTGCGGACTCGGACTATATTCTCTCCAACCGATTCCTTCTTCTCATGTGAGTTTTTCCAACTCTAAAATTCTGATAATGTTTTTTTTCCCGAAACTGGCGACACAATTTTTTTTCCCTTCCTGGAAACGTTTTTTTTTTCCCCTTCCGGAAACGTTTTTCCCCCGAACCGGCCGAAAAAATCCGTTACAGACCGATACGTACCGAAAACCGGCCGGTTCACCTGGGATTTCAATTCTCTCCGTTATACCGGCCTATTATCCGTATCGGAGCCCTCAAATCCCGGTACGAACCAGCTGATACGGTTCGTACCGGCCGATATTTAAAACTATGATCCCTACCGACTATGATTGGGAAGAGGAAGAGCAGAAAGGGGAAGCGTCATATGTGTTGCGCTGTGATTACTCGCGGAGATTGAAAAAGGGCAAGGATGGTAACTCGACCACGGAATACATAGAAGATTCAGAATAAAGAGGAATAATTGCTGGTTAGGGGAGAAAGCTGGTGTTAGAGAATGTATATCAATGATTTTTTCAACATTTGCAAGTGCTTCAAAAAATTCACGAGTGCAGTTTCCAAATCTCATTACACATTGACCGACACTCGGATCTTGATTTCCGTTACTCGCGACCGCGACCATTACACTGGCGGATACTAACATATTGAACCATGGCAGTGACAATCTATAGGATGAGTGAAGTTGCAAAATCTCCTCAGATTTGGTAGTTTAGAAAGTTTCAAATCTGTCAACTCAGGGAATAGAGTTTTCTCTATTTTTATTCTCTGTCCATCTTCTATTTCTTCTTCCCGGTCAACTACTGCTTCCATCTTCCAACAATTGTCAATCTCTCGTGTTCGGAGATTCAAAAGAACTCTAGCCAGAGAAGGATGGGACATATTTCTCAAACTCCTAATATCATTCATTTCGAGTCTTTTCAGCTTAAAGAACGAGAAGTCCGGAAGTTCACTACTCCATATGTCACTCACATTCGGCAACTCTTCTAGTATCAAAACCTCCAAGCTAGGAAATGTAACCTGCAAAGTAGTATGATTTTGTTAACAATCACTGTGTTTCAAAAAATATCATAGTACGTGGGATAAATCTGGGAGACTTAGTAGCTAAAAAGTGTCATCAGCAGTGACTGCCTTCTTCAATTTACCTTTGCGTTGAAGAGAGGTTGAGATTGCATTGGGGTATGGAGGTGGTCTGTTGATTTTAGTAGAGTAGTATTCACATTCAGGAAGAAATTCACAAGGTTTGGTAGATCACGAAGCACTAGTTTTTCCAACCGCGGGAACTCAACTTCATCCACTGAACTTTCACCTAGTCCATTCTCCTCTGCAACAATTCTTGATAGCGTCATACATAATGATATCTCAAGGGTACGGAGTTGTGGAATGCTCTTCGTCACGGTAGGTGCGAATACATATCTCAACCAGTCACAATCGTGAATCATTAAAGTCTGAATGTACTGGAAGCCCGTGGGATCTCTCTTTGAAATATAATTCAATTTGGGTAGACGATATAATTTGACGAGTTTGAGTGGAGATAAAATCTCTGGGTTTGGTTCATTAGAATGCACCCCTGCTTCCAATTCAAAAACTATCTCCAGCAACTTGAAACAATCTACTTCTAGGACCTCCAGGTTAGGTAATGAGACCTGCGAACAACTCATTTGGTCACTACAATTATAAAGCCTGCAATTTCTTCAATAATTATGTTTTTCTTTTCTGTTTCTGTTGAAGCCAAAGACTATAACAGTCCTTGAATTATAAAATACAAGTTTATCGAGTACAATTGGGTAGGGAACAGTTATCCAAACAAGAAAGCATATGGAAATATGAAATCATCTTAATGCCTCTTCTTTTTCCCAATTCATGGATTGTGGCCTTGAAAATTAACACCCATGTTTGAAAATCAAATAATTGTACCATGATTCCGAACTCAAAACCATGGCTAAAACTCGAAAGTAATGGATTTTAAGTGTAGCTTTTAACATCCCACATGCGCAATTGTGCAAAAGGAAAAGTAGAAAAAAAGATACTCCTATGAAGCTCTTGGTTTACTGTTATGGTATTTCTTTGGAAATTATTTTCACTCCCCATTCTACAATTCACACTCCTTTTTTTGTCCTTACCCATTTGAATTTACTATCTTGCCCTTTATTTAATACACTTTTTTCACACATCCAAGGACACTATTGTAAATTTATGAGGATAAAAAAAAGAAGAAGAAGTGTGGATTGTTTTTAAGGGGAGTGTGAAAATCATTCTCTCTTTTGTTTTTTTTTACATCTAAACGAGTGAGAGAAAAGATAAGCAACCATACCATTTGGGGAAAAAGAGAAAGGAAGCCGGCATCGTCTGAATGGGAAGTACTGTTGTTGTGGAAGAGGCAGTTTAACCGTTCCAGTGTATCGAGATCCAGATGTTTCAATTGAGGGAAATCAATATGATCAATCCCTCTGCAGAAACCCTTGAGACTTGGTAGACACGAAAGAGACAAGGATTCCAATTTCGAAAACTCAATTCTGTTGGTTGCAATATGCACATCTTCTCGTTGCTCCCTCCAAATAACTTCTTCCATCATATCACAGTATTGGATCTTAAGATTTGTGAGTTGAGGGAAACATCCTACAATTGGTAGCGGGAAGAGATGTCTCAATTGTCTACAGTTTTCGACTTGGATGGAAGTCAGTTCCCCAAAGGAACCTGCTGGGATTGGGCTACGATATATCTCTCTTACATTAGCAAGCCGATCGATCCACAATACCTCCAGGATGGGGAAAACAGCAGGAGGACAATATTGTAAATTCATGCAGATAAAAACAAAAAAGTGTGGATTGTGTTTAAGGAGAGTGTGAAAATCATTCTATTTTCTTACATATAAAAGAGTGAGAGAAAAGATAAGCAGCCATACCATTTGGGGAAAAAGAGAAAAGAAGCCGGCATCGTCGTTTTCCTCTGAATGGGAAGTACTGTTGTTGTGGAAGAGGCAGTTTAACCGTTCCAGTTTAATGAGATCCAGACGTTTCAATTGAGGGAAATCAATATGATCAATCCCTCTGCAGAAACCCTTGAGACTTGGTAGCCTCCAAAGAGACAAGGATTCCAATTTCGGAAACTCGATTCTGTTGCTTGCAACATGCACATCTTCTCGTTGCTCCCTCCGAATAACTTCTTCCATCATATCACAGGATTGGATTTTAAGATGTGTGAGTTGAGGGAGACATCCTACAATTGGTAGCGGGAAGAGATGTCTCAATTGTATACATCTTGTGACTTGGATGGAAGTCAGTTCCCCAAAGGAACCCGCTGGGATTGGGCTACGAGATATCTCTCTTGCATTCGGCAACTCTTCTAATATCAAAACCTTCAAGCTAGGAAATGTAACCTGCAAGGTAGTATGATTTTGTTAACAATCACTGTGTTTCAAAAAATATCTAGGAGACTTAGTAGCTCGAAAGTGTCCTCAGCATTTACTGCCTTCTTCAATTTACCTTCTCGTTGAAGAGAGGTTGAGATTGCATTTGGGTATGGAGGTGGTCTGTTGATTTTGGTAGAGTAGTATTCACATTTGGGAAGAAATTCACAAGGTTAGGTAGATCAAGAAGCACTAATTTTTCCAACCGGGGGAACTCAACTTCATCCACTGAACTTTCACCCAATCCATTCTCCTCTGCAACAATTCTTGATAGCATCGTACAAGACAATATATCAAGGGTACGGAGTTGTGGGATGCTCTTCATCGCAGTAGGTGCGAATACGTATCTCAACTGGTGACAAAGGTCAATCTCTAAAGTCTGAATGTACTTGAAGCCCATGGGATCTCTCTTTGAAATATAACTCAATTTGGGTAGATCAGATAATTTGACAAGTTTGAGTGGAGATAAAATCTCTGGGTTTGGTTCATTAGAATGCACCCCTGCTTCCAATTCAAAAACTACTTCCACCAACTTGCACCAAAGTACGTCCAGTGTCTCAAGATGTCGCAGTATCGGAATCAATTCTGATGGAAATACACAAAGCGGGTTGTTGCAGGCACTCATGGTAAATCGAGTCAGTTTGGACAATGACCCCATTGAAAGTGGATAATGTCTTATTCTTTCCAGATTCTTTAAACCAAAGACTTTTAGGACCTTCAGGTTAGGTAATGAGACCTGCGAACAACTCATTTGGTCATTGCAATTATAATGCCTGGAATTTCATCAATAATTACGTTTTTCTTTTCTGTTTCTGTTGAAGCCAAAGACTATAACAGTCCTTGAAATATAAAATACAAGTTTATCGAGTACAATTGAGTTGGGAACAGTTTCCAAACAAGAAATTAAAGTATATAGAAATCTGAAATCATCTTAATGCCTCTTCTTTTTTCCAATTCATGGATTGTGGCCTTGGAATTTAACACCTATGTTTGAAAATCAAATAATTGTACCATGATTCTGAACTCAAAAATCATGGCTAAAACTCGAAAGTAATGGGTTTCAAGTGTAGCTTTTAACATCCCACATGCACAATTGCACAAAAGGAAAAGTAGAAAAAAAGATACTCCTATGAAGCTCTTGGTTAACTGTTCCGATATTTCTTGGGGGAATTATTTTCACTCCCTTTTTTGTCTTTATCCACTTGAATTTACTATCTTACCTTTTATTCAATACACTAGTGCTTACCCGTGCCTATGGCACTATACACCCCGGTTGGAATTGTCCGTGCCTACGGCACTTGCTAGCTACTGGCTTAAATATTAGTATGTAGTATATGATCCTTTTCGTAATGGCACAAAAGAGAATTACCCGTACTTATGGCATTTCCCCAACTATACATTTAAGTTAGCTACAAAAAACTATCAATTTGCTTATGGAACTTCAGTAGATACCAGATAAAATGTTAAACCAAGCAGCACATTATCAACGAAATCAGGAAAAATCTAAACACACCAGCCAATGCTCTGCATTTAACAACATAAGAGCATATATAAGCATACCAGCTAGTGCTCTGCATTTAACAACATAAGAGCAGACTTGATCTAACATTATCATTAGGTGCCTACACGGTGGATGAAATATCTTTAAATTTTTAAATAGAGTTTAGACAATAAAAAATATTGGTCCCACAAAAAAGAGAATGAAAACTTGAAGGAATTTGTACAAAATCATACCACTTTAGGGGCCTGATCATTTCGGTCAAGTAATTCATATGAACTTCCACCAAAATTGAATTAACAAAGCACAACATCAATATATACTAAAGCAATATGTCCACCAACAAATCTTGACAGCAAGAAGTACTTGCGTGTTCTTGATCAGTGATCACACATAAAATTGCACTATTGGTTTGGTCTTTCAGTACAACATACAACATTCGTGAGTCTGCTCGCCCCAACTGTAAAGTTTGATATTCAAATTGAAACGTTTGAATTCTGCAGTTGAATAAACAGCTAGTTTATGCACACAGACAACAACAACTAAAAAGATTGCGCATTTTTATAATCTGCATACAAAACCAATTATGACAACCGCAAAAAAGCGTACACCAAGGAGCTGTAATTTCAAAACTCGGGTTCTGCTTCTGATAAGCCGCCCATGAAGGGAAAAAACTCCTTGGTTACAACAATTCAACTCAGTTTCATAAAATTCGAACTCACAGCTGACATGCAAACCTATTCCTAAATCAGACAACTACTTCTACATAGCCAATCCAAAAAATTGACATACAGAGGAAGTTTAAAATGCGCAATCTTATCAAATGACAATCGAACTATTGAAGTAGCATGGCAAAAAATCACATGGTGGGCAACATGTCGTCTTATTATTCCGTGTTAAGGAGTGGGCTACCTCAAAAAGGGGGGAAAAAAAACACATGGTGGGCAACATGCATTTTAACAAACACATGGTGGGCAACCTAAAATACCTCTCAAGTTCAAGCTGTCCTCCATAGCTGCTGCAGTGTACAGCTCCAATGGCGGCTGCGACCTCCCTTCTCTACCTCTCAAAGGTCAAGCCTTTCCCGGTCGAAAACCCTCAAGCGGTCTCTATGCCCGCAATTAAACCACCGACAACGATCGATTTTGAGACCTCTGTCTCTATGCCCGCAATTGAAAAGAAAACAGATTGTAGTTTTAAAAAATGCATACGATTTAATTAATTTGGAAGAACCTTATGTTCTTCTACCACGCCCATGAATAGGAGGATGGAGTGAGAAGTTGGGGGTTAGGGTTTAGATGAGAAGAAAGACTTCCCAGAGCACTTTCCATCTTCCCTCACGATGCCTCTCTCGTTCATTCTCCGCCATGATTGCGATTTGGAGTGTCTCTGTATGAGGGAGAGAGGAGTCCCGACCAAATTTTTGAAATAGACGTGAAAGGGAAAGACATGGTAGTTGTGTAATTTAGGGAAAAATAATGGGCACTTCAATAGAGTTGGAAGAATGCCTCTCAACTATTGGATCAAATAAACCTCAGCCATTGGATGTGTTTGTTTTTGTGTGGTCCCCACACCGTTGTGTTTTATTAGATAGATTTTTTTACACATTCAAGAATAATATTGTAAATTCATGTGGATAAAAACAAAAAAGGAAGTGTGGATAAAATCATTTTCTTTTTTTTTCTTTTCTAACATCTAAAAGAGTGAGAGAAAGGATAAGCAGCCATACCATTTGAGGAAAAAGAGAAAGGAAGCCGGCATCATCGTTTTCCTCTAAATGGGAAGTACTGTTGTTGTGGAAGAGGCAGTTTAACCGTTCCAGTTCATTGAGATCCAGATGTTTCAATTGAGGGAAATCAATATGACCAATCCCTCTGCAGAAACCCTTGAGACTTCCTAGACTCCGAAGAGACAAGGATTCCAATTTCGGAAACTCGATTCTGTTGGTTGCAACATGCACATCTTCTCGTTGCTCCCTCCGAATAACTTCTTCCATCATATCACAGGATTGGATCTTAAGATCTGTGAGTTGAGGGAGACATCCTACAATTGGTAGCGGGAAGAGATGTCTCAATTGTCTACATTCTGTGACTTGGATGGAAGTCAGTACCCCAAAGGAACCCGCTGGGATTGGGCTACGAGATATCTCTTTTACATTAGCAAGCCGATCGATCCACAATACCTCCAGGATAGGGAAAACAGCAGGAGCGCGAGATAGTTGGACCGGATTCATTGCATTGACAAGACATTCTCGTGTGACGTGACAATTAGAGATATACAGATACTTCAATTGTTGGAGTCCATCAACAAGAACCTGGCATAGTAACTCCCGCACCAGATCATCACATCCATTATCTTTAAGCGATAGAAGATCACTACGCCTTAAGAGTGAATCAATCCCTCACAATGTGAAAGGATCAGATCGTTCGCATTGACCCCCAACATCCTTTTGCAGTTGTTGGGATAATTGTATCGACCATAATAGCTACCATCTAATTGATTATTATTTATGAATACATTGTACATTTCCAGTTTGCTAAATATTGGAACAGTTGGGATACATGCAACACGTGCAAATTCTGATCTTCTCCTTATCTCAATCTCTAAAGTATTTAAATTGGTCAAGGACTCAAACTCTATTAGGTTTGCATTTCTCCCTTCTGCTTCGTTGTCCACTCCTTCCCAATGCTCAAACGTGCCCATGTATAGTTCTTCTAAACGAACCAGGCGTGAAATGACACCTGGTGGTATTCTACGCAGTGTAGTGCTCCTCAGATCTAACAACCTCAAGTTAACTAGTTCCCCTATTTCTTCTGGTAGCTCCTCAATCTCTGAATTGCGAAAGTTGAGGGTTTCTAGATTCAGTAGATCTCCAATTATAGATAAATTATTCAACCTGCCACGAGGTCCTACAAGTGACAACGTAGTAAGGTTCCTCAAGGATTGAAGCGTCAGGATGCCATTAAAATGACCAATTTCCAAAACTTTTAGTTTCCCCATCCCCTCGAAAAAATCGGGAGGTAGTTTCTCAAGTTTCCTGCATCGTAAAATTAAAAACTCAAGGTTTGGGTATGTCAATCCTTCAGGAAGCTTTGTAATTTTGTCCGATATCACTGAGATGGCAGTATAATGCTCATATGTGACCGTCTTTGGCCACTCGGACAATGCACCATGGCTTACTAGAGCAACTTTATCTTTGGATGCAATAGATATGCCCATATCACGAACTACATCATGCACTCTTACACACTCTTCTTTTTTACTGTCTAGCAGTAAATAACGGCTCTTTAGATCATCAGTGATAAGAAAAACTCGACGCCTTGCTTTTCCCATTTCATTTATTCCATCAAAAAGTGATAGCCCCAATCCGCACATGGCCAAATCGTTAATACAAATATCTTCATCCTCTTTAAATAAACAACAAATCAAAAACAGACGCTTGGCTTCCTCATCTTCCAAATATTTGTAACTCAGCTCTAAACGTGAAAACAAACGGTCATTTGCAGGAGTGCGGCTTGCACAAATTAGCCGATCAAGCATACCTTCCCATATCTCCTTAACGGGGTTTCTCCCACTTTTTGTCGAAAGTACACCACCAATAAGTACTAGAGCAAGCGGTAAACCTCCACATTCATTCACAATTTGTTTGGCAATCAGATGCAAATCTCGAGCATCAGCTGAATCACCTGCTTTCTCCCTGAATAGTTGCCATGCTTCGTCTTCTAACAAGAGTTGAAGAGGGATCTCCTTTTTAGTTCGTACATCATGCCATAGATCTTGAGTTCGCGACGTATAAAGCAGTTTGAAATTTTTATTAGCACATTCCAAAGGAATTCCCATGGCTTGTAGATCAAAGTCTTCCCAAATGTCATCCAGTATAACAAGGACTTTCTTGTCTGTAGAAGTCTCTTACGTAGGAGATCAGCTCGTACCATCGGGCTATCCCTGTCAATAAGTTTCAAATCAAGCATGTCTGCAATGCAAGCTTGAACATTGGTTAGGTTCGGGTCTTTGCTGACAACGGCCATTGCAACTTCGTCAAAGTGATCCTCTTCTTTTGCTCTTTTTGCAACTTCATTCACCATTGTTGTCTTGCCCACACCTCCCATTCCACAAACCCCAATCAAGTTGAAGTGATCATGCTTTAGAGCCTTAATAATCTCTTCCATAGCAACTCTTCGAGACCCAAACCCCGTGAAATCTCTATTGAGTATGGTCTCCAAGCATGGAGGAGGCGGGCTGTAGGATGACTGTGTATACTGGACGCCACAAGCCTGGAGGTCAATGACAACCTTAGTCGTCTTCACGGCTTTCCTGCTAAGTGAGTAACGTAGTTTGATATTGGGGCACCACCCATTCAAACATCCTTCCTTGACTTTGGGCTTCTCTTGGATAATTCCCCCAACCTCAATTGTGACCTCATTTGCCCTTTTCAACCAAGCCTCAACATTTGGTCCAATAACTCTCACTTTTCTGCGGTTATCATCCGCCCCCATTTGTACCCCTTTTCGTGTCACTTCAAGCTCTTTCAATTGAGCTTCAACTTCTGTAATGTTGCTATTGAAGCAAAACATGTACGTGAATTGTTGGCCTATCGGAGCAACAACGTAATCTCCAATTTTTACCAGAAGACTACCCGCAATTTTCCCCAAACAGGTAATAGCAATTAGTGCTGCAGACATCTCTCACTAAGTTTGATATTTTTCTAAACTTCTTTTTTTGGGTTTTCTTGATTTGTTTGTTTTGCAAAGAAGGAAACCAAATAACAGTGCAAGCTGAAAAGCAAAGCGAAGGGTACCGGAATGGAACAGGAGTTTGTAAAGTAAAGAAGAAAGCAAGATTCATAGCCAAAAAAGACAGAACAAATTCACGCCTAGTAACAATTTAACGCAGGAACACACACACACATAGAGAGAGAGAGAGAGAGAAGGATCACCACAGGGATAAACCGAAGCAAGCAAGGAAAATGAGCACAAGAAGTTCTGCAGCAGGGAGAGAGAGACTACGAGAGATTAGACAGAATGAGAGAAATGGGCACCAGTTTGGCGGTTTGAGGAAGTAGCTTGAAACAGAGGATGTAGATCCCCTAGATCAATGCCCAATTGACAAATTTGCACCAGATGGGCCTCCCCTCTCCCGCAATAATCAACTGCAATAATGCAATGTTGAGTACTGAGAGATGTCTTCCAAGGGATATGTGGAGGATTTGTCTTCCAAATCTGATCGGATCATATCCTTTGGAATTTTGGCATGACTTTGAAGAAGATATGACAGCCGTAGTGGGCTTACGTGGAAAGCTTGACAGCCATGTGCATGTGTTAGGTTGCCCATGTGGGGATGCTTGCCATGTGAAATGAAAAAAGAGAGAGGGCCACACCAGTTGGACGCGGGGGCTCTGCTGCCCTCCACGGCACAGCAGCCCCTACTCACTTTCAAAAACGTTGTCCACTCCCATAAACGACAACGTTTTGTAAAGGAAAAAAACACTTACCATTCTATTTGCAATCCTATAGAACAGAAACATGGTTATGAGAGTTTTAAAGAGAAAATTAAATCATGTCTCTTTAAAATAATATAATCAGAATAATAAAATCTTCTCACTGGTTCAAACAGAATGAAAATTAGATTACTTAATTTTTTAACCATATTTTTTAATACATATAAACCGTCTTAAAAAATTAAGTATTCAAATTTTCAATCCGTTTGAACATATGCGAAGATTTTATTATTCTGATCATATTGATCTAAAGGATCATAATTAATTTTTGTCTTTAAAACTCTCATAATCATGTTTTTGCTTTACAAGATCCTAAACAAAGATAAGATACCTAATTATGAGAGCTCCAAAGATAAAAATTAATTATGATCCTTTAGAATAATATGATCAGAATAATAACATCTTCACATATATTCAAACGGATTGAAAATTTAAGCACTTAATTTTTTTAGACGGGTTATATGTACTCCAATTTTCAATCCGCTTAAACCGGTAAAAAGATCTTATTATTCTGATCATATTATTCTAAAAAGACATAATTTAATTTTATCTTTAAAGCTCTCATAATCACGTTTTTGCTCTATAGAATTGCAAATAAAATGCAAGAGTTTTTTTCCTTTACAAAACGTTGTCGTTTATGGGAGTGGGTAGGGGCTGCTGTGCCAAGGAAGGCAACAGAGCCCCCGCGTCCCACCAACTTGTCTGCAAATGCATGTTTTTGAGATTGAAGTGTGAAAAAGAAAGAAAAGAGAGCACAGAGAAGAGAGAAAAACGTGGGAACCCCTGCGCCCAGTTTATTTTTATTTTATTGTTTTGGCTTGGGTTGCATAACTACCATGCGACCCAAATTTTGAGGGTTCCCCTTTGAAGCATGAATTTTCTTCTCTTTTGCATGAAAATATTTTTTTATGTGGTGTGGCATATACTCATTTCAAGGATGGAGCCAGAGGGTCTCCGTCACTGCAAAAAATTTAGAAAATGCAATATGTAAAAGAAAAATTATCCCCAACTTATAAATAGACTTGCCACTGCAAGAATTTTTTCATATTGCAATTCATCTTTTTATTTTTTTAATATGTGTTTCATCACCACTTGGGTAAAATTCTAACTCCGTCCCTACTCATAGTCGTGATTTTTTAGCACATGCATATGTAGGTTACGAAACTTGATTGAACGTGCTTTTGGATTTCAAAAGGCTTGTTTTCTGATCTTCTAATACTAAAAAAGATGTCATCGTATCCCTAATTCGTTGTACAAAGAAATTAATATAGTAATTGCTTGCATAACCATGCCCAATCATATTCGAAGAACTTGCATTTCAGATACATTTTTTGACAAATTCAACGATCCAAATGCTTTTTATAGCAATGTTTATCAACGACATGCGAATAATCTACTCCACTATTGAGTGTCCAATGCAATTTTGTTATTTTGATAGTTGACGAACTTTCGATGAACAAACAATATTTTGAATAATTGTTTATTACTATATATCTTGCCAATATTTTCGTGTATGTTGTTGTGATTTTGGTAAATGTAAGTTTTTCTCTGTAATTGATTACGTTTTAGCATTTCAGCATGAATATAAAAAGGGCAAAGTAGAAAGATTAGTAAATTTAAGATTTTAGCTCCTTGTATAGATCAGCTTATTTAATTCAGTGCTTAAAATTCAGCACATATCAAATAGCTTCTCAACTTAAAAAAATTCAATATTCAGTTTTTAATACTTAATTTAATTTCAATTTTCAGATATATCAAACAGTTAGATAACTTGTTCATTCTACATTCCCTCAGGCCTATTTTGATAGTCCTATACGAAAAGATGTGAAATTTTTGGATAAACCATAAAGTACTTTCGGTCATAATTTTGTTATTTTCTTCCAACAAATTAAAGAACTAATCAAAATCTTTATTTTGGTGAAAAAATGGCTAACAAAATGGGACGGAAAGAGTATTTTGGGGTGGCGGTAACTAGAAATTCCGTAGAATACTAGTTAGGGGTAGTTTTCCAAATTAACTAAAAGTGCCTTTTTCATCACTAGAGGAGCTTTTTTTCTTCAGAAAATATTAACAAAACTTTTAGCATTTTTGGGAAACTACCTCTTGGTCATTTCTTATGGTGTGGAGTCCAGAAATTTTGATTATTGAAAAAAGTTGCTAGTTTTGATTATCCAAAGCCCAAAATTTGATTATTTCTAAGGATGTTACTCCCTCCGTCCCATTTTCATTGTCCATTATTCTTTTTTCACTTTTTTGTCTCTTGCTTATATCTTTCAATCTATAATATTTTTCATGATTTTGACATCTTTGTATTATAGAACAAATTGAAATCTATCAAATAAGATCCATATTGCATATTTTTGGAGATTCACATTGAAAGAAATAAGCGATTGAAAACTGCACGAATATCAAAAAATGACAATGAATTTGGGACGGAGGGAGTATTAAATTTGATTATACCATTGTGAGCCATCTTTTGCACCAATATTGTTAACTTTACACTTTCTCTCTCCTCTTCTCTCTCCAAATCTAAGCCGTTCAAAAACGAAATGGACGGCTCGGATCCGCGAGCGGGCACTACGTGGTACCCGCTTGGCACTAAAAAAAATTCCCCGCAACACATATACACTACAACAAATTACATAATTCTCGACTAAAATTGCCGACTAAAAATACGTTGGTCGCCAAATATTGACCAATTACCGACTAAATATCAATTAGTTGGTAAAATAGTTATTTATTCCCGACTAAAAATATTTTAGTCGCTAATAGTACCTATTTGCCGACTAAAAGTAAGTTTAGTCGGGGACAATTAATTTTTTCAGCAATTTAAAAAATCAATACATAAAATACATTTTCCCGACTAATTATATTGGTCGGTATTTATATATATTAGCCGACTAATTATAAGTTTAGTCGGCAAAAATAATTTTTTCACGAATTAAAAAAATCAATAAATAGAATACGTTTTACCGACTAATTAGTTTGGTCGGTATTTATTAATATTAGCCGACTAATCATAAGTTTAGTCGGCAAAAATAATTTTTTCACGAATTAAAAAAATCAATAAATAGAATACGTTTTACCGACTAATTAGTTTGGTCGGTATTTATTAATATTAGCCGACTAATCATAAGTTTAGTCGGCAAAAATAATTTTTT